>PVKS010026518.1:0-28555 GCA_004027875.1 Aplodontia rufa | reverse complement strand
AGAACTCTACAACTGAACTACATCTCCAGTCTTTTTTAGTTCTTATTTTAAAATAGGATTTTGCATAATTGCCCAAGTTGGACTCATATAGGCTTGTAACATTAAAGAATTAATTAAAATTCCAAAAGCTAATATATTTGGGCAATGGTCACTAATTTTAAACCAACCAAGAAACTCAAACCATTTTTAATACATGATTTAACAGATGCTGATTTAATACAAGGATTAGGATAAAAATTGAGTAAGTCAGGACTCCTGCTTCTACTTAGATATGTAGGATGTCACAAGAGAATGTCAATCTCACCTTAAAAGCAGTAACTAGTGCATGTTATCATATATATTCATCTCTGATGAATAAATATATAATGTGTATATGTATTTGAACTTAATCTATGTATTTAAATTTATAAATACAGAAAATTTCACCGAGGATGAGATAAATTAATATAGGCAGATGAATTAAATCATGGGACATGCTGAATTCTCCAAGGAGAAAACGTTCACCAGGCTGTTGTCATCCCTCAAGTAGTTACAGGAGAAGGATGAGTTGATCCTACATGGGAATGAGGAGACACCAGCAGAACTGTGAAGAAACTCTTCATGGCTTTTGTATGTGGGCAGGATTGGGAGCAATGATGTTACTATTTGCCAGATTTTTTTCTTATAGTTATTCACAAAGTTTAAAGGGATAACATGGTGAGAAATATATCCCTGGAAGCATGTGGAACATTGCTTAAATGTCAAACCATGCTGCAGGATGAGAGGAAAGCAGTAGAGCTTAGAAATTTCTCCCCAACTCACTTGAATCTTTAACCAAGTACACTGAAGTTGTGCCTAGGAAATTGAGACTGTGGAAAGAAAATTAGAGAAATCCCTAAGTATAATGTAGGACAATATTAACAACTGGATTCCCAGGAAGAAGGTAAAAAAAGTATATTTTTCATCTTAATGTTTGTCATTCCCACAGCATAAATTTTCCAGCAGGATCATAGATTCTAAAATCATCTAGCTTATACAATTCCAGAAATTTAAGCAATTACTTCCAAATAACTGGATATATCAGTTCCAGCATAGTTTGGGTTATGGGACAATATGGAATGATCCAGAGGAAACAGAAAAATGGACAGAGAAAATTGTATTGAAAAAGAATGACCGAAATGTGTTCTAATTTGATGCAAGTCATTCAGCAAACAGAAAAGAGGAGTTCAATAAACCTCAAAAAATATTAGAAAATGACGAATGGTCCCATCATAATAAACACTGAAAATCAAAGATTAACAGAAACTCTTTAAAGCATCCAGGTAAGAAACACAAAGGAAATGAGTGGCTTTGTCAGAACAATGGTGTCCAGAAGGCAGTGGAGCAAACTATTCAGGATACTGAAAGGAAGAGTGACACTAGCAGCATAGGCATCTTAGTGGTCTCAGCCCCTGTTTCTCCCCATGTCAAGAACTTAAATCAAATGTATATTCTGTGGTGTGAAAAACAAACCATTATATCTATTTCATGCTATAAATGCATCACACATCTAAATTAGGAATAGCAAGCATATAATAGAAATCATAAGTGATTTAAACATAGATGAAGATCTTTTAGAGTCCAGAAAGTATTTTAAATATACGACAAAAATAATCAATTGCACCTAAACTAAGAACTTCTGCTCAAAAGAAAAAATAAGGGGATTGGGAATTTAGCTCAGTGGCAGAGCGCTTGCCTAGCTCACACAAAGACCGGAGTTCTATCCTCAGCTTTGAAAAAAAAAAAAAGAAAAAGAAAAAGAAAAAATAAGAAATAAGAGGCATCATTAGATAAGTGAATAGTTAAGTCACATACTGTGACAAAAACCAAAACAATATATATTTATGTGTGTGTATCTATCTATATCTTTCTATATATCAATATATATATATACATATATATATATTTGACAATGGATTCGTTTTAGAAAATGAAAAGAACACCTACAATTCTATAATGCAAAGACAACAGTCTAATGAAAGATTTGATATCTGATAGAAAGAGTTGATATAAAAATGGAAAAAATTGAATTTATTATTAGTTATCCAAAAATACAAATTTAAATAATAATACAATGTCAATAAATATCCACTAGATTGACTGAAATAAAAAAGATAAGAATGAAGATAAAATGGTTGGCAATTCAATGATACAACTAGAACTCTCATACATTACTTATGGGGGAAAAAAGACTACTTAGGGGAAGTGTTTGGAGGTTTCTATTCAAATAAAACATTCACATATTCTATAACAGCAATTTCATTCCTTGAGTAATTCCTGTGTCCACAAAATGACTTGTATAAAAATGTCTATAGAAGATTTATACACAGCACCCAAACCCATAAATAGCAATAAAAGAACAAATAAAATTGTGGTGTATTCCATTCAAGTAATGGAAAACTACTCAACAATAAAAAGTAACAAATTATTGACTTGTGAAATTTTTCAAAGTATTAGGTTGAGAAAAAAAAGTTGCATAAAAAATACTAACACACTGATTCAAATATATCTGAAGAACAGGATCAACTAATCTAGGGTGAGAAATCAGAAAGTGTAGTTTTTGGATGGGAGAATGAACTACAAGGATTTCTTAGGAGAAAAGAGTGAAGGAACTATTGGGTTTTGAACTTTTATTTTGTGGTATAAAATTATAAAACTAACCAAACTGGATCAGAAAATCCTTACATTTAATTGAATGTGAAATGTACCTCAGTGGGAAAAAAACATGCGGGAACAAAGAATATATAATAGAAAGTGAATATAATCAATAATTTGTTCCAATTAGTATAGATTTTTCCCATATTCACACTTTAAAAATATTGGAGGAAAAATTCACATATTTGTCTCAGAGCTGAAAAATAATGATTTTATTTTAATTTAATATTAAAAGACAAAAATAAAAATACCAAAGAACTATATTTATGAATTCATATGGCAACAAAGTAAAACTGGATCCTTGAAAAAATATGATATATGATTCATATACTTCTAAAATATTTAACACTCATTCTTCTAAGCAAATGAAGAGAAAATCTAGACAGACAATGTTAGTAAAATTTTATTTGGTGATATATGGTGGAAGTAAGTGTATCATAAAAAGAAAAGCACCTTTTTGAAGCAAACCTACCTAGGTTTAAATTCAAATTTACCTTTTATTCTCTATGTTGCCTTTAGCAATTCATTTAGTGCTTCTGAATGTTTCCTTATTTAAAAATAAGAAATAATGTCAATCTTTCAAAGCTATTTTGCAATCAAAATTCATTTCTGTATTACAATATTATATAAAAGCATCATTAATTATATTAATTTTACAAGCCAGTTTGCTTTCATATAACATTTAACTACTACAGAGTAGATATTTAGATATAAATGCTAGTGTTGGCAATCTTGGACTTTAAAAGTTAAGGTAGAAAATTAATAAGTTGATGATTGAGTCTTGTCATCAATATTTTATGCCCAGCTGCTTTTCTTTGCATTTGAAAAAATTTATCATAATTTGATACCTCTTTTGCAAATACAGAAAAAAATCTTTGATATCTTTAGTGTTCAAGATTATATTGATTACTATAGTTTCTCACTGAATCTTTACCAGTCCCTACCAGCTATATAATCTTAGGTAAGAAAAAAAACTTGAAAGCATTAATATGTAGCACATAACAGCATCTATCTATCTATTCTATCCAAAAGACCATCTTTTTAACTGGGTTTGAAACTTCAGGAAAGGTAGAGTGCCAGAGAGAAGTGGAGACATTTGACTGAAAGGAATGGAAACCATATTGCTGATCAAAACATTACTGAGTTTCTAGGGTCTCTTTTTCCTCAGTTATAAAGTAGAGGTTGATAATTTTCCCTTAGAAAAATATTATGAGTTTAGATAAACTTAAAACACTTGTTAAATGTTTTATAAAAGGTGGGAGAACAGTAGAAGTTATTTCCCCCATGCTCCAGAAAGCATGTTGATATATATGCATGTTGATATGGTATAATGTATATTCTGTCTTGCCTTTTGAGTTGGAACTGTTAAGTAAAATATACATGAATATGCAAATGTTATAATATGTCCATAAGAGACAGGTAGCAATATAGTCAGACACATCTATTTCTACTTTAATTTTTAAATACCTACATTACTCCTTATTGTACATAAACATTGGTGAGAAGAAACCTTCTGGTATAATTTGTACACTAAATCAACTAATTTTAAACTAAATTTCAAAAAGAGAATCCCTTATGTTTTTATCATCTTTGGATCATGATGTGAAGCACTGATGGATGTACCAAGATCTTTCTCCCTGTTCCAGTTAGCTAGAGTTTGACCAACTTGGGTAATTAGTGAGCTTAAGAGAAAATGGAAAATTCAGGGAGACTTGTTTCACACAAAGATGGTGAACATATGGAATAAATTGCTAACGTGGACCATTGGAGCAGATGATATAATTTAATTCAGCAGCATAAAATTTATTTATAAAGTAGGGTGGAGATTGGAGGGAGTCTAGAAAGAATTGACACCAGTGGCTTAGATAACATCAGATAGATCAAGATGAAGGTTTGTTGTTTTATTTTATTCACACTTGGCCTCTCTCCGTACTCTATCTTGTTATTCTTTATGTTCTTAGGATCTTTTAATTTTCTGGAAACAAATATAACTGTGACTAGCTTAGCAAAAATTGCTACTGTATACCACCATGCATGCTATAAACCATGCAGGGATCTTAAAGTGCATAATCGGGCTGCAGATGGCACTGTTAATTTCTATTACAGACTGTAAAACCATGAGGGAGATAGCGTTTGCCTCACTGCCTCGCTGTTCTACAAGAATGAGTTTTGATAGTTTCCCTTACTGCACAGCTTTTCTGCAAAGTGTTTGTCTTTTAGAAAGGCCAAAAGGAATTTACTGGTTTTTTAAAAAATATGTGCAAAATTACCAAGCTGCTTCAGGCCCAGCCCCCTGCAATCCCACATTGGCCAGACTTATTTAGGGAATGTGCAGGTAACTGTTTACTGTGAATGCAATGAACCTTCTTCTGGGCATTGGGAATATGAAAACACCAACTCTTCATTTCTTACCACATGTAAAGAACAGCATGAAATTCTTCCTATTGATATCATTTTGAGGGTTACAAGTTAAGAAGTCAGTTATTAGGAAAAATACATGGTAACAACAATGATATATCATTGCACATTCTTCAATTGAGCTTTGGCTGCCATAAAGTCTTCCATTGGTTTCCACCTAATGAGAGATAAATATATACCTATATATCTATGTGTATATATGTGTGTGTATATATATATATATACATATATGTATCTATGTATATGTATATGTATATATGTATGTATGTACATATATATGCATATATGTGTGCATGTTTATGTGTGTGTCTATGCATGATATATGTGCAAGTCCAGAGGCTTTGTAACCTGCATTTGGTTCTTAGAGGCATCATTTAATAAGTGATATTGACTATGGAACCAACCCAGATACCCCCTCTCTCAACAAGGAGATTAAAAAACTTTGGTACATATATACAATGGAATACTACTCAGCCACTAAAGAAAACGATATTATGGCTTTTGAAGCCAAATGGATGGAGATGGAAAAAATTATGCTAAGTGAAGTATCCCAAACTCAGAGACTCAAGGGCGAAATATTTCCTCTCATTTGTGGAAGCTAGAATACAACTGGAAACAGTATGTTAGATGGCTAAGCTAATAATAATCTCAGCATGTATGAATTTTTACACAAACAAGGGGAACTTTGCCTAGGATACCTGGAGATGTAGGGAGGGGGGCAGGGAGGGAGGAGGGATTAGGAAAGATATCTAGGAGACAGAAGGAGATCTCTGACTTCCATGAGAAGTCCATTTAACACAGGGGTTCTTTTGGAGGAAACATAGAACCATGGGGAACCCAAGGGGGCAACCATGACATGGCATCAGGCTAACTTTGTAAATATACATTTGTTCCTGACTGCTTGATAATGATCCCCCATCAATTGTAAGTCCATATTCAACCAATAAAAAAATAAGTGATATTATAGTCCCCATAATCTTTCTATGTCTTTTGCTTTCTTATCTAACATTTGTAATTTTATTTATTTTATTTTATTTTTAAAAAGAGGAGAACAGTGAGAGAGAGAGAGAGAGAATCAACTTTTATTGAGTTTTTCACATGGCTTTTGTTGCTCCGATACTTAGGTGTGTACATGGGTGTTGGGGTTTGAACCCATCTACCCATGCATGCCGGGCAGCAAGCACCGTAACTGCCAAGCCATTGCTCCAGCCCCCATTTATAATTTATTAAAACTTGTGTCATTAAAAACAAAATGTATGTAAAATGCTTAGTACAATTGAAAGCATGCAGTAAACCCACCATAGCTTTCACAGAATCTTCTTTAGTATGTTTAATCTACTTAAAATACCTACACTAATTTGATACATGTCCCCAAGTGATTTTCCATGAAAATAAAATCATTTTATTTTAATGCTAAGTTCTTTCTTCTGTAGACCAAGTGACGGGTCTGATTTAGTGTCTCACTTCACTCTAAAATGCTTTACTTTTTATACTATTCCAAATCATACAGACCCAGGTCATTTTTAATTGAAAAGCACTTACTAAATATTGTAAATGGGATTAAAGACTAGAAATATGTACAAATGGTTGGTAGGACTAAAATATGCTAATAGAAAAGACTGAGAATTTTTTATATTTGTATTTATTTTTCACTTTACCATGATTGATTCAAATAATAAATAGAATTCATGAATGTTCTAAAATGATTCCAAGACAAATTGAGGAAAATATTCTGCGTGAATATGATTACCTTCCACAAATGTGGCTGTCACTTTCCAAGCAGGTGCAAGCAACTTACAACTGTTGATTTTCCCCAAATAAGGTAATGCTGTAGGATTGAACTTTTTATATTAGAAGCTCAACAAAGCAAACATTTTGGTTAAATTTTTGTTAATGATAAATAACATGCTCTATCAGTAGTTTTTATATTGATCATGATAATTTCATTTTTAATGTATTTATATGATGCTAGTTAAAATGATGAGTACAAGTTTTAAAGTAATTGTTTTCTCATAAAATATAACATAGATTCTCAATATATCTCTTGCTTTCTCTTGTCCATGTCTTAGCTTTTAAAAATCAGTCATTATATTATGAAATTATTGTACTTACTCTTTTCTTGATACCCAGATTCATAACCATAACTCCCACTAAACAATCCTCCTTGGTGCACAATAAACAGTGTGAGGTTAATATGTGTAAAGCTTTTTAAATTCCCACTGAAAACCTAGTCCACCTCCTCATTTTCCAACTGGTTAATGGTGGCAGCCTTTCTTTCTTTGGAATTCATTCAACAAATTCATCCAACCAAGTTCATGAAGCTCACACTATATACCAAAACTGTGCTGGATGATGAAGACATGAAAATAAAGAACATTAAAATATCCTGTGCATGGGGCTGGAGTGGTGGCTCAGCAGTAATGGTGCTTGCCTAGAATGTGTGAGGACGCAAGTTCAAACCCCAGTACCATGTACACAATGAAGTTTCAGATGAAGTTTCAGAGCAATGAAGTCCACGTGGAAGACTAGATAAAATTGATTCTCTCTCTCTCTCTCTCTCTCTTTTCTCTCTGTCCCTCTCTAAAAAAAATCATCTGCATGCACATCCATGCAAGACTTCAGAGAACATGGTCCTTGATAAGAGGAGAGTCAGAGGAGGAAGAACAATAAATAAATAACAATGCTTTCAAACTTGTGCTTGACCAAAATGGTTAAGGTTAGGAGGTATCAAGAATAACTGAATTCTTATTCATTATTTAGATCTATTAAATAATGGTGATCTATCTTCATCTGGTGACCCAGATGAAGGAGGACAATATTGATTACAAACACAGCTAGCATAATCAGTGTGAGTCTATGCTGATCCAAGGAAATACATGTCATAGGTGTATGCAAAACTCTGATAGCACATAAGTGTATGCAGAAACTGAATCTCTCAAAAGGAGGGTAACAAAGCAAAAGCTGCAACTCTGGCTCTGTCACCCACAGTGAGTGAGAAATGTATGCCATTATGAAATTGTGAAGTTTGAGAAGGAGATCTCAAATGTTATTTTAAATGTTAAATGTACACACTGTATTTCTACATGGAAAACAATATAGAGATTCCTCTTGAAGCTCATTCTTAAAATTAAGATTTATGTATTGGAGAGGGTTCTATAAATTGACCAACTTTTAGAATAATTTTCTTATTTTGCCACTTGAATCACAACCCCTGCCCTACACTTCATTATGTCTAGATTGCTTATAAACAGAATTACAAATGCCATCTATCAATATGTGACTCCAAGGCATTGTAGAACCTAGACAGCCCAAGAAAATATTTCTTCTTGTCCATATATTAAACTAATCACTGCAAACTTTACCTTCCAATTTGCCACTTCACACATGAACATCCCATTATTTCAGACACATGGTTTTCATCTAGGCTGCCCATTTTCAAGACTCACTTAGAGTTTAGTTAAGTAGTTACATTCTTCCCTAAACCATGACAACATGCAGCTACTCTTATGTGCAGATCAATGCTCCTGTACTAATATCTACATTATAGTCTCTGCACATGAAACTTCTCAATGTTCCCATATACTCCATTTCCATTTCCTTCCTTGTTTCCTCCCTCCATCATTCCTTTCTTCTCTCTCTCTTTCTTTCTTTGCATATTTCTTTCTGCCCTTCATTTCTTTCCCTTTCCTGTCCATTTTTCCCTCCTTTTCTCCCTCTTCTCCCCATTAGTATACAACATTCTGTGTTCCATGTTCCAGTTACTAGTTCTGTTGAAAACATTTTCCTTCTCTATTCCTCGATCTTGAAAAATTACATATAACTTTCCTAGTTCAGCTCTTCTCAGAAGCTGATTTTAGTATCTCCATTTTTATTTGATTCCTAAATAATAATTACAGTCCATATGTTGTATGTACTGGACCTCACTACATAAATTTCCATGTTCTTATCCCATGGAAAGCAGGATTTTATTTAGACATTTTCACATTGAACACACCAGCTGGAAAAGGGTGTGACTCATTATAGTTGTTCAATGAGCATTTTTTCAATGAATAAATGTCAAACTATGAATAGTCCAAACTCGGGTTCTTTAAAAATATCCAAATAATATAAAGTTTCTGATATACTAACTTAAACATTTGTATCATGTAACTCCAGAGAAGGACTCATATTAGAAATAAAAAAGATAAAAATTATATTGATGTATACTTTAGGATACACAAAAAAAACAGAATTGTGGCCTGAAAAAACAATACTTCTTAGCAAGTGACTATTTATGCCAGGCATTATGAATTAGAACTTCGGGGAAGTGACATAATTCTTACATGAATGACAAGGTGTTATGATGTCTTTAATTCCCCAATGAAACTTACTGAGTCTACTATTTAAAATTGCAACATTTCATTTCACAATTGTATGTATAGTTATTGTTATAAAAGGCATATAGTCCCTTTGTACACATAACTCTTGAGGAATAATTTGTATTTTTCAGGGTTATTCATAAATGGTTCTTGAGATTGTTTTTCTGAGAAACATAAAAAGCAAGCATCCTCCTAATCAGGATAATAATAAGCATGAGAACAAAACTCATGCTGGCCAGAGCTTTTAAGAACACCCTAAAGTCTGTGGGTTACTGAAATGTTTGCTTCTGACTGGAATAGAAGCATATTTAATCATTACACTCAACCATTTAGTAGGGCCATATGCTTTTCGTATTATACATGAGGAAAAGGCACTGATAAGATGGAGAACTAGCTAGGAACAGACTCCACTCTTGCAAAAGAAGCATGGGCGGCATGAATTTGAGAAAGGAACATAAAAAATAAAAACCCTGGGAAGATCAAAGGCATTAGGGGCTAGTGTTAGTGGCATTATAGTTTGGTAGATGGGAAAAGAGATGTATTAGTCAGTTTGTGCTGCCATAACACAATATCATAGTTGGGGTGGCTTGAAAAAAGAAAAGTTTAATTCTCACAGTTACTAAAGCTAGAAAGTCCAAGATCAAGGTGCCAACTGATTCAGTTCATTGAATGGACTTTGTTCCTGATCTGCAGATGAACTGTATTCTCACTTCATATGACCTTTTCTTTTCATATGCAGAGAAAGAAAGAGACAGACAGGTATCACTTACTCTCTGGTATTTCCTGATCTCTCTTCTTATAAGGACACTGATTCTATCTGATTAGGACTCTACCTTTATGACTTCAATAATCTTAATTACTTAAAAAGACTTATCTCCAAATACTCTTACACTAGAGTTTAGAGCTTCAACATATGAACTTTGGTGTGATGCAAACATTTAGTTCATAATAGAGAAGACATTTTTTTCTGTTCTTGTCTTTACATTTTTTTTGGAAAGCTGAAGCCCACCTGGCAGCAGAAACTCAGAGACTCTCCAGCTGAAGCATGTTCCTGGTACAATATCATCACAGGTAAAAGTCTTGCTGGTAAGAGAAACTGATTAAAATAGTTGGAAGTCTTCCAGCCTCCCTGGGTCATTTATTTACTCTTCTATTTTTTGCCATTCAATCTCCATGGTTTGTTGATGGCATCCTGAAGAGAGTCTTTGCTCAAGTGTTTTGTAAATATTTGAAAAGGAACAGATGAAAGTTTTAAAAGTGGACCCTTGACAGTGTCCAATATGCAAGAGCAGTGGACAGTGTTAATGGTGCCCAGGGTTCCCATGCTCAGGACCTTGCCCATCCTTTCAAACACACACAGAAGGGGGAAACCAGTGCTTGACATTTAACCCTTTCTTAGTGAATATTGTGAAGCGAATCTGAGTCCTCTGAGACAAACATGAGTTTGTAGATCAGAGAAGGATAGTCCTGTTTAACAATCAAGGAAACAAAATCTGTACCATATATACTATATACAGCAGAATTTTTGACCACAAATTTGAAGCAGGCTTTATAAATATCCTCAAAAAGAAATGTGAAGTGTTTAAAGTAAAAATATTCCAAATACAGTGAGAGTTGGAATAAAGAATAAGTAGCATGATGAATACAGTCAAAGAATGAATCAGTGAGCTAGAAGTTTTAGATTGAAAGACTTCTGAAGAAATCAATAGAAAAGTTTAAAGGTTGAGTGACACGGAGGTGTTATGGTTTAGATGAGAGGTGTCCCCCAAAAGCTCATACAACATAAGAAGGCTTAGTGATCAGATGATTGTGCCTAGAAGGCACACCTTCTAGGGACCCACCTCCTCCAACCACACCCTACCTGCCTTTGGGGTATATATTTTGTATCTGGAGAGTGGAACTCTCTCTCTCTAATTCCTGATCCACTTCCTTCCCACCACACTTTTCTGCCATGATGACCTGCCTCACCTTGAACCTCAAGGAATGGAGACCCCCCTTCTATGAATTGAGACCTCTGAAACCATAGGCCTCAAATAAACCTTTCCTCCTACAATTGTTTTTGTCAGGTTGCTTAGTCACAGCAACAAAAAAATGGACTAAAACAGGAGGGAAGAAAAATGTATATTCCAATATTTCTAAAAAAATGGATTTTCAGGAAAGAAACAGTAAAAAAATACGATTTTTTGTTTTACTTATTATACATCTATCTATACTCCATTTAAAGGAACATGGAAAAATATTGTGCTAAAATATAAACATGTCTATAGTGAGGAATGAATGATTCATACAATCTGTGTACAACTGTTTTATATGAAATTCATTAAAGCTGAGAATTTGATCCAGGATATTATATCCATAGATATATTTACTGAGAAAACATCTTTATTGTTTTAAGCCTATGGACCATTAAAATAATCAACATTTCATCTATGAGAAAGACAAAATATTTTGACCAAATATGCTGCTCTGAAATCTAATCTATAATAAATAAAGAGATAAATAATCCCAGTGGTTCTGTGATTGAATATCTCTATGATGATCATTAATTGAAGTCAGACCAACAGCCATGGGAAAAGCACCTACTGCCTCAAGGGACACCACACTTCATGATTAGACTCCAGCTATAATGGCAAAGACCCCTAAACTCATCTTGTCAACTGAAAAATACAGCAACTCAGAATGTTTAATCCCAACACATATATGGAATGGAAGAAGACTATCACTAAGTTCATATGTAAGGGGAACATAATGCTGGGATGACATTTTCTGTACAATGGACTGGACCACACCATAAATTAGCATTGCAATTGCCAGCAAGTTAGCTTAACCATTAATTATTACAGATTATTAGCATGTGGACTTATATGTGAGAGTAATATTTTGTTATATGTTTCTCGTGTGCTTAGAATCTTTTATGTGAAAGCAGAGATGATATAAATACCAGTGTACAACGGCATAGCCATTGCTCTGATAGTAAAATGGAAGCTCCCAGAGGATAGGAAGTCTATCTACTTGATTTTGAATAGTACCTTAGTACAGAGTAAGTGTCAGTAAGCTCCCCTGCAAAGAATAAATGTATGTATTAATGGTAGGAAAATAATAAATATGCTGAAACCAACAATATTGATACTCCTGATTTTTCTTGGTACTTCTTTTAAAGATATTCACTGAGCACCAACTGTGTGTTGAACAGGCAAACAGGCTATATTTTGCTATTTATTTTTATTATCCTTTCATGTAACAGGGATACATATGGGGAAAAATAAAATAATCTGAAATAATACAATTTGAAATACTTAATATAAATGCTGTGCTGCCATATTTGTAATCATAAACCAAGCAATCCACAGGTCATTTTGCCACTCCCTGTACATGAGTTTTATCTGCTATCCATAAGGACAGATTATGTAAAAAAATGTTGTAACAGCACTGTGGTACATGATAAATATGATAACTCCCATTTCCACTGAAGTGTAATTTTGAAACAAAATCCATAAGGTAAAGTAAAAAAGGGATTATAGATCCAGATTTGAATATCAAAACCAGAACCAATTTAGAAAGGAATGTCTTTAATGCAGAAATTGACATGACATAGAAGGAATCATCCTCATGAAATAAAATCAAGTGATAATTACTTTTACAAAAAAGCTTACAACCTAAATAATTCGAGAATGAAAACTTAACTAACCGGTCAAAAGTCCCTCATAAAGTCAGTACGGTTTCATTGATATCAAGTACCACACAAATAAAGCTGGTTTAAATTTCATCTGTTCCAGTATTCATTTTTTATTTGGGAAATAATTTCTAAATGTTCCCTACTAGGGGCAGATTAATGCTAACACTTCTCAGACATGGGTAGTAGCCCAACTTGCTTTTACATTTGAATAGTCCAGATAGTGTATCATCTTGAAAAAATATATATATTTGGTGAGACTGTCTGAGAGGTATTTAATTTCAATTGAACTTCTGATCACAGTCTAATGAAAATTGAATAATATGTATAAGGTTTTTTAAATATTTCAAAGATACACTTCTAATTTAATGAACTCTTCTAAATGCCTTTATGTTTGTCCCATTCTATGAGTTTCAAATATAAAATTTTAAAAATGCAAAAGAATTGTGAGATATAATCAGTGAAACATTTAAGATCATCATTAATTGCTATGGCATTTTCATTAATCAAGTGGATAAACATTGATTTTCAATTTCAGAAAAAATGCAAGTAAACATTTTAGGAGTACAGAAATGCTACTCTATATGTGGTTTGCATTTGATCAGTGTCATTATTGGTATGAATCAACTCTGTACAGATCCTTAGCTCTCTAACTAAAAAATAACTAGCTTAGAAAACTGCTTTCTCATGCATCAGGAGACCAAGAATGTGAAATGCATATATTCTAAAAGAAAGTAAAGCATAAAGAAGAGTAATTAGGGATAAAGTCCAAAAGTAATAAATAACATCAAATATGATCTGAATCTGTGGTTTGACTTGACTTTTGAAATAACCTAATGTTTTCCATGTCGTAAAAACTATTGTATTAAGAATGAATTGATGACAGTCTAACTCTAAATGACCATAGAGAGATGGCATCTGAGGTATATATTGGGATATTTGTTATTTGGATATCAAAAAGATGAGGGCTGCTGAAATGAATTTTGAAACAAGATGGACAAATTCAAGAGGGAAAAATGTAATAAAGAAAATGAAAAGTAATTTAGCCAAGTACAATTAATTTAATAGAGAATGCTGAAGGCTTCATTTCTCAAAATAAGGTCCATTACACAAATGCATCAGAAATACCTTTGGGTCTCTTAAAATTCAGATTCCTAGGCTAAACACATGATATATTGAATCACTTTATATTCTAAGAAAAGAGTTAGCATAAAAGAATCTAATAATTTACCCAATAATGTAATGAATGGGAATGTGTGCCAAAACAATGATTATAGAGATTCTACCAGAAAAAATATAAACTAAGATTTAAAGCTGGATTAAATTCAAGTCTTATTTTTTTCAATGCTATTGCATAAAGATAATGTGTTTTTCTACATATCAGGATGCCTACAATATTCTGGAACGCCTCATTTTTCTGAAGTTGAGAATCATCATTGTTTTGGCTATTATCAATCTGATCAATTCATTGTAAATTCTCCCTCAGCCATTAGGCAGTGGTTTTCCTAGTTAATGTTGACTATTGTGTTTATGCATTATATCTATTCAGCAGGAAAACCATGAGTCAATGATACAAAGAGAGAGACAGGGAGAAAGAAAATTCAGTTTTCACTCACATCTGAAATAAACCATTGCCAGGTTGCAATCACAGTAGTTGATCAAGGGTTTTTCTGCTGCTTCCTCAGCCTTCCCCTCAAGAGCTCTCCTTGCAAGTCACGGTCCATGGTTAGCACATGGTTGGTAAGAGAACAATCAAATGAAAGAAATGTTTAAAAATCGACATTCACACATCCCTTCTCCTGTATGGCCTAGGTCATTCTCTGATTGAGGGGAAATTTTAAACTGAATGAAAGTCTGGAGCTTTGTAATTGCAATATCCAGAATATATACACATTTTATATTATTTTGTTAAAAACTTGTAAGGTTGTTCAAAAATAAAAAATAAAAAAAAATAAGATTGAGTTGACTTTTCAAAATTTAAAAATGATATTAAACCTTGGTAACTAAAAATAATTAGAAAAGATATGGATTATGTAGAAAGAAAAAAAAATTCTTAAACAAATGTCTGCTCAGTGCGGTGGTGCATGCATCAAATAGCAACAGCTCAGGAGACTGAGGCAGGAGGATAGCAATTTCAAAAATAGCCCCAGAATTAATTGAAGGAGGCCCGAAGTAACTTAGTGAGACACTGCCTCAAAATAAAAAAAAATATAGAATGGTCCAGGGATAATGTGGCTCAGTGGTTAAATGCCCTTGGGTTCAATACCTGGTACCCTCCCAACCCCAAAAGCTAGTCCTCCAGGTGAATTTCATCATCTATCTCCCACACTAAGTAATGAATTTCAGATAGGAAAATTGTGCAAAATGCAGTATAAATGTCACAAACCATTGACTTGGAATATTTAGCTTGAACTTGGAATAATAAGCTTATTTGGGCATCCATGTAGAATTACAGATGATTGCTCCAATATTTTTCTTAATTAAAATATACTCTGAATAACTATGATTCAAAGTTATTGCTGGTGGTGAGTTAATAACTAAGCAGGAGTAAAATATTTTTAAATAAATTAATTTTTAAAAGTTATTGAATTCTCACAAAGTTTAAATTGAATTTTAAAATTTAATTGACATAAAAATGGAATGTATGCATTTATAGGGTACTATGTAATATTTCAAATATATCTATTTCCTCAAACATTAATCATTTCTTCCTTTTTTAAAAGAGAGAATCAATTTTATTTCATTTTTCATATGGCCTTTGTTGCTCTGAGACTTTGTTGGATATGTGGGTGCTGGGGTTTGAACTCATGTACTTGTGCATGCACTGCAAGTGCTGTAACAGCGGAGCCACTGCTCCAGCCCCCATTTATCATTTCTTTATGGTTACAACATTCTGATCCTCCTAGTATTTTGAAATATATAGTACATTATCATTATCTATAATCATCCCACAATGCAATAGCACACCAGAAATTTTCTTTTAACCAACTTTAAATTAATAACCATCAATCAGCCTCTCCTCATTCTTCCATCTGTCCTCCTCTTTTCTGGTAACCACAGCAAATTCTTAAGATAACTTCCTAAGCAAGTTGTAATAAGACTAGAAGGAGTATCAAGCAGATAAGTTGATGACCTTGTGGGGCTTACAAACATGAATGTGACTGAATGTAAATATAGTTAGCAGGGCATAGGAACATATAATAGTATAGTATAGTATCATAGTTGATTAAGCACCGTTTATAGATATTTAGTTTTCATTATTCTGTAATGTTGCCATAGGAATTAACACACAGACATATATACCTTGCCCTATTTACCTTATTATTTTATTTATTTACTCTATCTAAATAAGCATACTTATGAAATGTGCATACCAAAATGCATCTGATCAAGCTTTTTCGAATTTTAAAGTTTAATCTGTTTAGAAATTATTTTATGCTAGGGTGTCACAAAATGATTAAAAGTCAGCAAAATTCTCAGTCTGTGGCATGAACTACAAATAATAGGACATTAATGGTTTAAAAAGGTAATCTTGGAAATACAAGAACTAGAAGAACAGATAATGAAACAGATACATAACATTATAGCATTGCTTCCTTCTCCGTTGTAGGGATCAAATCTATTTTTTCCCTGCTTCTTTATGAATTTATATACTTTTTGAATTTTCTAACATGACCCTATTGGCCATCTATATTGAAAAGAAAGTAAACACATATAAATAAAAACCTGCCTTGATGGCCCTGCTCAGGTGTAGGTAAACTTGGTTTCTAACATAAATAGCTGTGAAGCTAAAATAGCATAGGTCAATTGTAAAAGATAGTATTCCCTAGAGGGTCAGAAGACCAATGTTGTGTGGGTTGATGTCCACTCTTCAGATGTGCTTTCAGTCCAAAGTGATCCACCACTATACTAAAACAAAGGCTACTATTGCCATTAAACATCTCAAGTCTCTCTTAACTGTGAGTAACTTCTCAACATAGTATTATGAAGATGTTTCTATTTCTCTATTAGATACAACTACTGTATTTATATTCTATCAGGATATAAAAACTTATAAAGCTCAATATTTACCTATATTTTATTTGTATAGATTATAATTCAAAAATTTTTATATTAGTTCAACATAGTCTTACATATTAAAGAGATTCACTGCTACACATTCATGCATGCATACATAATGACAAAGTAACTTAAACCCAATCCTGGTCAGGATCGCCCCCCTCTTTACTCCCTGATCTCTTGTCTCCTCTGTAATTCTCCCATGTTACAGATATAAATAACCACATACATGGATATTAATTTTGAAATTTCTAGATTTATATTCCTGACTGAGTTTAAATTTGGATTCTCAGGGGAGTCAAGTGTGCCTGATAGTATTGTAACCCCCTTTGCCTTCCCTCTCCTCCTTCTGTCTCTCCTCCCCATACCCTTCCTCCCTTTATAACCAAAGTTTCCCCAGATTATGTGCTTATTTGAATTTGGTGGGTCTACTAATTAAACTTGACTAACTTTCATCCTATCCTAAATTTTACTCTAGCTTCCACATATAAGAGAAAACATTGACCTTATTATGTCTTTGTGTTGGGCATATTTCAGTCAGCATAATTTTTTCCATCCCCATTCATTTACATGCAACAGCCATGATATCATTCTTTCTAATAAGTGAGTAGAACTCCATTATATATAAATACCCCAAAATAGTGACATACATATATTAGATACATTTATCCAGTGAAGGGCATCTGGATTAATCCCATAATTCTGCTGTTATAAATTGAGCTGCTATACACACTAATGTAGCTGTGTCACTGTAATGTGCTAATTTTAATTCTTCTGGGAAAATACCCAGGAGTGGGAGAGCTGGGTCATATGGTAGTTCCATCCCTAATTTTTTTTTTTTTGAGGACTCTCCACACCACTCTACAGAGTGGCTACCAATCTGAAATCCCACCAACAGTATGTTAGAGTTCATTTCCCTCCATAACCCCTCCAACATCTGTTATTGTTCGTATTCTTCATCTTTGCCATTCTGACTAGAGTGAGGTGGAATCTTAGTGAAGTGTTGTTTTGCATTTCTCTGATTGCTAGTGATGTAGAACAGTTTCTCATGTATTTATTGGTTTTTTGAGCTTCCTCTTTTGAGAAGTTTCTGTTTAGTGCCATAGCTCATTTATTGATTGGGTTGTTTATGTTTGTAGTGTTCAATTTTTTTGAGTTCTTTGTATATTCTGGGTATTAGCCCCCTGTTGGAGGAGTAGCAGGCCATGATTTTCTCAAATTTGGTGGGTCTATTAATTAAACTTCTGTAGGTTCTCTTTTGACAATCTTGACTCATTCCTTAACTGTGTAGAAGCTTTCCAGTTTAATGGCACCCACTCATTGATTTTGACTTTAATTCTTGCACTATGTGAATCTTGTTTTAGGAAGAAGTTACCTACACCAATATGGTGGAGTGTTGATCCTATTTTATCTTCTAATAAATGTGTGCTTGCTGGTTTAATTCCTGATTCTTTCATCCATTTCAATTTAATTTTTGTGCAGTGTGAGAAATAAGAATCTAATTTCATTTCTCTGCATATGGCTGTCTAGTTTGTCTAGCACCATTTGTTGAATAGGCTATCCTCCAGGATATGTATTGGCCCCCTTTGTTGAGTATCAATGTTAAATATTTGAGAGTCAGTCTCAGTGCCTTCTACTCCTTTGGACTTTGTGCCTATCTTGATACCAATACCATGTTGTTTTTGTTACCACATGTGTATTTATTTATCATTTCAAAATCAGAGAAATTGTAAAAAGCAACCAAAAGAAAATAAAAGCTCCTTTGAATATAAAATATTGTTAGTGACATGTGATAGAATTTTATCTGTCACTAACTTCATCAGTGTTATCATACTTGTTGTATAGTCATTCTCAGAGAGGTATACAAAGAGAGTGACCATGCTGAGGCAGAAGCAGAGGCAATCATGAGAAAGTCAGTGTAGTAGGTTAAATTGTATCCTCAAAAGGGTATTTGCAAGTCCTACTCCTCCATGTTCATTTGGAAATAAGTCTTTGTAGATGTGATCAATTTAAAATAAAGTTATATTGGAATAGTGTGCACTCTATATCTAGTGACTGTCTTCTTCAGAAGAGAAAGGAAAGAGAGATTCAGACTGGTGCACTAAGATATTATGTGGCTAAGTGGTTAAGCACCCCTGTGTTCAATTCCTAGTTAAAGAATTAGCTATGGAACAGGAAAAAAGAAAACAGTAAATTAATATTTATTGAACATGTTTCATAGTTTTTGTACTAACAAGCTTTAAACGAATCTCATTAAGATTTATGCAAATTTATTTGGTAAAAGAAACAAATACATATTCTTTTGTTGTATTTGTTTTGCTTTGTAGTGCTGGGGATCAAATCCAGGGCCCCTCTGCGTGTTAGGTAAGTACTCTGCCTCCAAACTCTATCCCCAACCCTCCCATTTTTAAATAGACACAGAGTAATAAAAATTGAGTAATTTACTGTCTTTTGAGAACTTATATGAAGTTTCTTAAACTATTTCAAACTTGGGATAAAATACCATCTTCATAATTTTGCTGGATAAATATGTTTTGAGCATCAATCCTCTTTCAAGGATGGTTCCAGACTCTGAATATAGCAATTTTCAAATAATCTCAAATGTTTACCCTCAAGGAGTTTCAATGTAATGGAAGCAGAAAGATTATAAAATAAATTGGTAAAGCATTTAATATGTTCATGGGATAAGAGAAATGGGTACATTAAAGAGGAACAGATCCAAATGTCTGGAGAGCGCCTGGGTAGCCAATGTGAGGGATGGGCTGGGCAACATTACAACTAGAAAATAAGGAGTGAGAAGGGCAGCAAGAAAAATGAGAAGGATCTAGATTGAGTAGCTATAAGATAGGTGTCGCTTTTACTGAGAATAAGTGGAATGCTAATAGCGAATTTTGAATTTTGCAGAGTAGCATGATGTAACTCAATTAGTGACACAGTTATTCAGTTACAATATTTAAAAAGGCATATCTCTTTATTTCACAAATTAAACCCAGAACCTTAGTCTTTTGAATAATTTTATAGAAAGTTCTCAACCTTAATTTCTGGTCACATATAAATATTATTTTGAGCAGAGGAAGTGAAAAATTGAAAGTACATAATCTCCAAGTCTATGTATGCATTGGACAGGGAAGAGGTAGATTCATAGAAAAATGATAGATGGATAACAAGCAGCACACATCTCCTCTTATCAAGAAAATATTTAGATTGAAAAGAAATAAAATCTTGTGTCACATTCCAGGACAGCTGGTCTGCTTGCTGCTTTTTGTTTATTTTAATTGCTGAACGTTTATTTCTCCACTTGTTTTTCTGCCAATGTATCCTGGGTATAGGGGGCATGAAGGATTGTTTCATTAAGCAATGAATTACCATATTCAATTCCTGGAAGGGAAATTATGTATACTATAAAGATACATAAACCTAAGATTTGAGCCATAGGCAGGAAAAGATTTATATGTGATATTTTGTCTTTGTTTGGAAAAGAGGTGATTGTATTTTCAGAAGCATATGATTGTCTCATTTGGGTATAGAGCTTTTAAAGGTGTTCGTGTATTTCTTAAAAAGGCCTGTGAGAATATTGGGCAGTAATCAGAGTGGACAAAATGGACCTCTTTTTTACTGTATGTAGTATGTGCTTACCGTTCTCTTTATTGTCCTTTGTGTGATCATTACCTTTCTCCATTCTCACTTCTCCATACATTTCCGAAGAACGGATGGGAACTTTGAATTGAGGGGTAGACATGTGACTCAGCCTGGACACATTCTGAATGTTGATTTTTTTTTCTCTGATTAATTCCAGAATATACACTTCATGATTCATACTCAGAATCTGAAAAAGACAGAGTTTTTCCTGGGAATGTTGGGAGATATTCCAGACACTGTTTAACAAGGAGGAATGTGAGGATACAACTGTTGGGAGACACTGTGTGTGGAAGGTCAAATGCAAAGACAGAACTGAGAGATAAGTGAGTGCTGGGTGAGCTCCCTAGGGTCTTAGTTGGTACCAATGAAGCTGATCTGTCCCTAAGTATTTCAGTTTCATTGCAAATAGATTCATTTTCTATCCTCTCTATGGAGGCCAATTTGAGCTGAATTTAAGTCACTTGCAGTTAAGATAAAACAAATAAACAATAACAAAAAAACCCCATCTGGTTCATCGAATTATTCAGAACGTCTTTTCTAAACCCAAATAAATGCAGTTAGATCACATCCCCTTTACTGTTCCACTGTCTTCCACCCTTATGCATTAAGCAGCTATGCGCCCTTAACAATGTGCTCAAAATTTTCTAGATAACATATAACAAGTAACATCTACAAAAAGTAACATGAGAAAATGAATATATTCAACCACTCATGTTTATTATTTTTTAAAATCTTTAACAATATACAAGCTTTGGTCCTAAATTAATCACATGACTTTCTCTAACATCCCCTGTAAATACACAGAATTGAAAAAGCACATGAAGACATCTATAAGAAATATTTATTACTAAATTTATTTAGCATCTATATTTTCTTTTAACTGTACAACCCGAAAAGTAACAAGACTGTGAGCATCAAAGATCTATCTTTAGTTTGTCTCCTCCTTCAGCCAATTCTGCTATTTAAATTCCTTCTGCTTTTCCATTTTTCTTTCATAGTATGATATTTTTTCCTGTCATGTTGCTATTTGTTGTTCATAAATTCCGAGGCATAACCAGTGCACGCAAATCACAGTGTTTTTATGAGAAGAGGTGTTTAGTGCCAGTACAGAGATTTATGACACCATATATTTTTTACTTGCTATTAGTCACACAGTCATTTTAATGTAGAGATTAATTTTTAATAACTCTTCTATTTGCATCTCTGAACTTATTGATGTGAAACATGGTGGTGGTGATAATTGTGATATCTTTTCATGGTCAAAGGAACTTTAAATAAACCTTTTCCATAAGGCAACACATTTCTTGCATTCACATTCACTGAATTCAAAAGAATGCTTTGTTTTAAAGTGATCATAGTAGCAGATTAAAAAAAAACTTTGTTTTTTGTAATATATTCATTTGACAACAGGAAGACATAAATTCATTCAATCTTGTTTGTATTTAAAATTATCTGCAAGATTAATATAACCCAAAAAATGCAGGTTAGTAAAACCTAATCTATTTAAGAGCATGAAAAATTGAGGATATGATGGTATTCATCCTTTCATTATACTCACTCAGTCAAAAAGTAACTCATATTGCTTTTGAAATTCAGAATTGTACAGTATAGGTACATAAAAATAAGACCTTACTAACAGTATATTATTAAATTTAGTTCTCAGAAAAAGTCCTATTTAAACATAGAAATAATCTGAGTTGATTGGAAACCAGTACAAACACATACACATACACACACACACATGAAGTTATAATGAATATTCTTTAAAGTTTTTAAATGTCTAAATAGTCAACAATTGGGATCAATTAATGGTGCAGTCCTGGAATAATATGTTATATAGTTATTGCAATATAGATTATAGGATAATGTTAATAATATTAAAGAAATCAGGAGTAAAATTCCTTGCTTAAAGGAAATGTATATACATGCATGCACACTTGTTATATAAAAATTACAGCATGCTAATAGTTATTTTATTTATTTGATGGTATGATTGTGGGGTTTATTCTCACTTTTATTTATTTATACTTTTAATTTTTATGATGAAATTTATTATAGCATTACTTTTACATACATTACCTTAAAATATTTCTTATGGGCTATTTTGAGGATATACAGTAAGACACAATTGATTCTTACATTTAAGTAGAGTAAAAAGAATGAAGATCTCTATGAAGCTGTACAGAAATGGAATAGACTCTCTTGAAAGGAGCCTTTTTTCATAGAAATAATGGATTTGATTATTTAGACAAATCTCCATGCTCCATAAAGCATGGAAAAGAGCAAAACTATGCAAAATATGAACATGTTTTCTTAGATGCATTAACTATTTAGTAGGTATACAACATAATTTGTACATTGAATCCCTTTTCCAATGTGATAATATCTGGAGGTTTAACCTTGGAGAGGTGATTAGGTTTAGATGGGGTGCTGAGTGGGATTAGTACCCTTAGAAGAAAGAAAGAAGAAAGCTTTTTGTCTTTCCTGAACCCACCACCATACAAAGAAGCAGAAATGTATAAGGTTCAGAACATCTCACTAAAAATTATTCGTTTCCCCAAAGTTGTTTTTTAAATTTAATAATAAATTGTCAAGGAATATTATATATTTATAAACTTCAGCTTCGTATTTTATACTTAGTAAATGGAATGTAATCTAAGCGACAAGAATTTCATTTTGAATACTTAGCATCTTGCATTATGGGGAATTTAAAAAATAAACCTGAACAATATGGTTTCAGATAATTAGGAATGGATTATGGATATTGTTATACAGCCTCAATGGGTTTTTTTCCTTTTCAATTGAACATTAGTATTTCCAAAAAATATCTGGGGAAAAAAATCTGTTTAAATTTTTACCTCTTTAAGTCCTTCCCTGAGGAACAATTCATTCTTTGACAATAACTGATCCCACCACACAATTTACATTAAATCTACATTGAAGTCTTTAAAAGAACCTCTCTGAAACCAGTGTGTGTGTACATGTCTGTGTGTGAATGTGTAGGCAAAACATTCTTTAATCTTGGCAACAAATTATATTAAGATCCAGAATATGTGAGAGTTGTGGTTTTAAGTTGAAAAATGGGAGAAAGAATATTTTGAGAAGGACCAAAAGGTCATCCTCATGCCAATATCCCCACAAATTAATATTAGAAAAGAATAACATTAAAGTCAAATATCTAAGTTTATTCTTTATATATTATCAGGCAATATACCTATGGCACAATTATTGGAGTATGATAGACTATGCCTAAATGTTGAGGAAAACTCAGGTGGCTTATACCTCCAATTGATGTTAAGAGAGATCACTTAGCAGTCATCCTGTCAGTCAATGTCTTTCAAGCAATGAGGCTTTCCTGAACCATTAGTTTAGTGGGGTCTTACTAAGTATATTTTAATGAATTGTGATAATCATACAAAGAGTAAACATTGTTTGGGGAAATTTGTTACTGATAATGTTTATATTCATATATATATTTATATTATTGTGCATACATATATGTACATGTGTGTAAGTGTGCATATTGGATTACGTTGTAAATGTATTTCACACTATGTATAATATCCAAAATCCACAAAAGTTAACACCTATTGTCTTAAGCAATAAAATACAAACTAATATTCAGTTTTCATCATATATGGCCATAGGTTTCCTTATAAAATATATTTATTTAATTTTCCACTAGACTCCAACTGCTGTAACACTAAAATTTAAAATGAACTGGTCTTAGTGTTATATTACATAAAAGGTTATCAGAATCTCAGTTCTTAAGAAATAATCTACCTAGTTAGAGTTTTTAAGGATGATATTAGTGGAAAGAAAACTGGATGAAGAAAATCAAATGAGGTGCCTGAGAGGTCAAATTTTTACAAAATGTCAATAAATTGAGTCAAATCTTGAAATAAAAGGCAACTTGATTTTGTGTTGCATACCACTTAAATAGCTCCTTTGTATGTATATTTTTGTAGGATTTTCCAGTGATTATGGCTGACAATGACTAATTAGCCTGCTTCTATTGCTCAATAGTAGTACTCATGCATACCCAAAAGGATAATAAACAAATAAGTATTGAAAACTGGTGAAGGAAGTTACAGAATTTCAGTAGACATTCTCACTATCCAAGGGAAAGTTTGTACCGCCCTGAGGTGAGGAGTGAAGGGTTAGAAAGGTAATTAACTGCCCATCACAGACAAGCATGTCTATCCACTATGACATTGCCTCCTATAATCTGTTAGCCATCAGATTCGTTTACCCCTAGTGAGAGCGGTATACTCTTCAAAAGACATAAAACTCATCTTTCTTAACTTCAGTAGAACTTTTATCTATTAAGACCATCTGTTAATAAAGTTAAGAAACAGAAAATAGTGTGAAATTAATAGGAGAAAAGCTATCCTGTTATTTGACAACCTATGAAGTCATCAAGGAGACAATCTTCTCTTTCTCAGCTCAGAGTCTGAGAGCCAAAGAATCACAGAGTATATGAACACAATGAGGAAGTGCCAAACACACTTAGGTCTTCAGCATAGTTTTTCAAATATCCCTATCAACTGCTAATTCTTCAATAACTAGAAATACCTGTAAAAGGATATGATAACACTCCAAAACAAATACAAATTATCTCTAGAGATGAAATCTAAGAGTTTTCTAATTATTCTTCATTATAATTACACAGAAAGCAATTTTCCTGAATAGATTGCAGGGTATTTTTTTATTGTCCTATCCACAGGGCTAACAAGCACATTAAATTGCCACATAGCACCCTCTAAAAATATTTTTGGATGCATAGAGATGATAGTTGAATGTTTGGCAAAATTTTAAAAATATGCCTTCTTAATATTAGGGTGTGAAAATAACTAAGAAATAGGTTTCCAGAGTATAGGCCACAAATGGAGATATTTAAATGAGTTGATAGAGAATGTCAATCTTGAGAAAATAAATAGCTCATTTTATTTAAGGAGGTAAAAAGTTGTAATAGGAAATTCTACTCATTTGCATGCACTTTCCTATCAAGAATTAAGACTGTCAAGAGAATTTCAATGAAAGTATAAGGGCTTATAAGACTTACTGTATTTTTTGATGTCTCATAAAAATACAGAAATAATATTTTGGACAGTATTTCTATTTATAACATGTGGTTAGCTTAGTCTCCAGAAAGTCTGAATAGACTAAATATGTTGTTCCCACATCTCATAGCCCTTATTAATGCAATTCATTGTTTCACTTTATTTTTTTAAAAACATCTAATTTTGTAGAAATTCCAGAAAATAAGCTAGCTCTATACTATAACCTGCCTATGAAACAATATCAAAGGAAATCTCATTTCATTAGCTAGATGAATCATTAATATATAGTGATTTTTTGAGTTTCAGCAATTCTATTGTAAATGCAATTCTTAACATGTTATATAAACTTTATTTTCCAATTGTTTTTACCATTTTAAAGTTGGTAATTTATTTTTCTCTGTATCTTGGAAGAATCAAAATAACTATGCACTTCTTAATATTACAGCAAAAACTATGAATATCAAATTTAAGCATTTTTTCTGGGTATATTTCAAATATCTTATAGCTTAAACAAAGTTATTCATTTTAGAATGTTGTCATATATTTGGATACTTGAAACCTAACTTTTAAATGGAATGATTATATTCTATTAAAAATATTTTGCAAGTAGATATAAATGTACTTATATATGCACACATAAACACAAAAACCAAAATTTAATTCTTGGTATATTAACATAGACATAAATGCTGCTTAGTTATATAATGCAAACAGTTGTAAAAAATTAACACTTTGCCAAAACTTTAACATTAAAACTAATAATATATTAAAAATTAGCAAAATTAATATATTCTTTGCATTTCACAAGAATATGTATGATACAAGTTCTATTTTAAATGTATGTGAAACACCAAAAAAATATAATAATGTATCTCTGGCCACTGAACCAGAGGTCAAGTCAGAGGGAGGAAATGAACGAACTCAAAGCAGACTTTTGAATTCACCTGTGTGCATGAAAACCCTGTAGATATTTAACACACTAGGTGTACCTTGCATTCATTCTAAATATATATTTTAATGGAATTTAGAAATGAAAGAAGACTGTGCATCAACAACATAAGATCAAGAATGCTTTTTTCAGCTCACTCTGCTTTTAAAGTTATCAAATATAACAGAAAAAGAATTTCATAGGTAAAGAAGTATCAGCTGGAAAGAAATTTTGTACCTTTCAAAAATAGATGCACACTCCAATATTCTACATGTTCATAAAAAAAATCCATCCTATTTACAGCTCTAATAGACCCCCATTAAATCACAGTAATCATGTGCTAGAGAACAGGTGTTTTAAATCACTAAATTTGGAAGTGGAGTGAAGTTGAAGGAGTATGTTGGAAGCGTTTCATTGGCTGAGCATGACTGCAGTTTCCATAGCAATTCCACATGCATCCTAGTTCCCAAATCTTCTCACTCTTTCAAAATGAGGTGGCAAATACTATTTAGTATGAGGACAAAAAATTGGGTCAAATCATCATTATTTACTGAGCTAACAACAATAACAGGAAAAGAGAGCCATGTGTGGACTCTCCTTTACAATCTTCTCCCATTTATATCATCTGCATTCATTTATGCATAGTTTCTACACCCTCTGCTGTTAACATATGTTTCAAAAGAAAAACACCCATCAGGCAACAGCTTGTTACAATAATCAGCATTTATGGAGAGAAAATGCCTGTCATACAAAGCAAAAATCATGCTTGCTGTTTATGTTTAAAGTGATACATATTTATTTAGATGCATTAAAATCAATATGAGGTAACATTAACTCAATACTCTGAGGCCCTTTGACATTTCCAGTTTGGGTTGTACAATGACCCTGTCTTTAAAGTTGGCTTTACTATTAGAATAAGAACTGGAGAAAGACATAGATTAAAAGTCATCTTTAAATAGCTCAGTTAAGAAAGGTAAGGATCAATATAGGACATATGCAATCTGGGATTCCTGTTAACCTGACTCTACACATGCACAATGTAAAATTCTAACTTAGGAAGGATATATGTACATATGGGAGGTACACTCTCAGAGCTGACTATCCCTGAGAACAGCTTCAGGCTATAATCTAATAAAATTTATGTAATCCTATACCTCATACTATTTAAGGCATAAATAACCATTTTAATTGGTTACATGAGAAGAGATATACTAATTGCTAGAATTTTAGTGAATCTTTGAAGGCAGGAAAAAATAAAAACATTTTTGGAGCTAAATTGAAAGGGATAGTGAGCAGGATTAAGAGTTTCTATCAGCGATAACTTCATTGAGAAATTTAGAAAAATAGCTATAATGTGGAACCTATGGAATGAAAATAAGGCTTAGCTACCAAAGACAGGACAATAAACTCCAGATTTGTACTGTTTGGGTTAAAACAAGCATCTAAGTTAGAGATGAAACTAGGGGCATTTAATAGAAACCAGGCCTTTGTGTACAATAAATTAACTTTAATAGGACTCTATCACAGGTCATACTTTTTTTCTGTTTTTTAAATTTATTTTTAATAGTGCATTATAGTTTTACATAATGTTGGGATTAGTTGTCACATATTCCTAAATGCACACAATTCAGCAATACAATTTGTTCAATATCCCCCCCACAAATCCCTCTACCTCCCTCCTCCCATCCCTGATCCCTTGCCTTTCTTCTGGGTCCTATATTGTTCCTAAAAAACCCAAATACAG
>PVKS010026517.1:0-28562 GCA_004027875.1 Aplodontia rufa | reverse complement strand
ATATATATATATATCAGTGCATGGTAGAGGAGTGCAGTTCACCTCATGGCGGCTGAGAAGTCAAAGAGAAGGCCAGCAGCAAGCATCCCCTTCCTCAAGGGTGCACTGCAGTGGAGAAGGTCAGCAAGGGCTGGGATCCCAGCATCCCCTTCAAGGGTGCACTGCCGTGCCCTAACTTCCTTCCATGGGCTACATCCTAAATGCCCCACCACCTTCCAATAGCACCATAGGCTGGGGACCAAGTCTTCAACACCTTTGGGGGACACTCGATATCCAAGAAGCAGGCTGGGCTCCTTTTGAGGGAGGGTCGGCTCCAGACCTCTCACAGCTGTCAGTGGCCATCTTCTTACCTTCCTTGGATGCACACCCGTGTCCAAATTTTCCCACTTTATGAGGACATCAGTCATATTGAATGGGACCTCCACCTCTGTGATCCAGTCAGTCTTGATGACCTCCGTAAAGGTCCTGTTTCCAAATAAGCTCACACTCTGGGGCCCTGGGTGTCGGGACCTTGACATGTCCTTTTTGAGGGTGACACAATTCAACTCACACAACAGACTATCACCCAATCGGCCTCACAGCATTCTGTAATTATTAAATGGTTGTAGCTAAGGTGTTGTGAGGTGTGAGGTGTGTGGTGAGGTCGTTGTGAGGTGTTTACCATCTGTGATAGGTGTTTTATGTGCATTGTTTCATTTTAGGCTTCATAGAAAACTTGGAAGATGTTGTTATTATTATTTCTAATTTAGAGATGATGAAACTGAGGTTTATAGAAATTAGGTAAGTTGTTCAAGACCTTGAAACTGGAGATGGAAGTGTAGACCTCCGATTCAGGTTAGAGACTGCAGAGGCCACGATCATCCTATTGTATGTTCAATTATGAGAACATTCTGCTGCTATGCAAGTACCCACCACACTTAGTGTTTGCTTCCCCAGGTCATTGAGCTGAATTTTTTGTTGTTTTGCAGCCAGACTGACTGTATTCCTTGCTTTCACAAGGTCCCCAGGCCCCTTGAAAACTTCCCCTTTCCGGGGAACACACTCTTGACCTTCCCTTGGGTGACATAACCCTGTGTCCTCTCATCACAGGCACTGGTCTTTTCAGAGCCTTCCAGTTCGCTGACGAACATGTTGAAGTGTGGTCCCCAGTGCGGACTGGAGCTGCCCCAAGCATACTGGTTTATTGTGTTCCTGGTAAATAAAATCTCCCAGTTCCCAGGCATGTGTCCCTTTAAGCCAGATTGCAGGTTCGATTCCTCCCACACAAGGATATGAGAACAAGGCTAGGCAAACACTGCACACTGAAACTCTAGGCACATTTGATTTTAGCCTGAAGAACACCTCCCTCGGTCTCTGCAAGGGCCAGGTCATCAGCTGAGGCAAGCAGGCCCTAGGGCTCCGGGAAGAGTCAGGGCCTTCCTGTCCCAGTCACACTGAAGGCCCCCTGGTTCGGCTTTGCACAGCAGACTCGTGCACCTGCCCTGCCAGGGGCTAGGTTTTGTTGTTGGCGTTTGCTTGTTTTATCCCTTCCTTCAGTGACCGTTGTGGTTTGGATGTGGTGTCCCCTAAAATCTCCTGGGTTAATGCAGGGATGAAATGACAGGAGCATGAGAGCGGTGACCTCATTGGTCCATCCTAGTCTGAGTGGCCTGGCTGGGTGGAAACTGGCAGGTGGGGTGTGGCTGAGGAGGGTCTCTGGGGCATGCCCTGGAAGGGGGCTTCTTCCACGTGGCTCCTTCTCCCTTCGCGCTCTCTGCTGCCATGGGCTGAGCAGCTCTCCTCCACCACGCCACTCCACCACGATGTTCTGCCTCCCCAGAGCAAAGGACTCTGCTGACTGTGGACCGAACCTCTGGAAGCGTGAGCCAAGTAGACCTTTCCTCTCAGCTGTTCTTGTCCGGTATTTTGGTCCCAGAGACAACAGGCTGACACACGCAGTGCCTCTGCAAGGCTCCAGCTGCCAGCAAGCAGGAAGGATCTTCCTTTTCTCCAGTTTTCTGTCTTCCTTCAGCTTATGCAGTTGCCCTTTAGGTGATCTTATGATTAAGGAAATTACCATTCTCCCAGAACAGTGGTTTTAAACTGGCCTGCTCACCTGAAGGCGCACAGCCTGCACAGCCAGGCCGGTCTTGCACCTGTTATGGGGTAGGGACCTCCCTCTCTGCCTTCCCCCAGATGGTGCTGGGCACCAGATTCAGGCATTGCTCCAGGTCCGGGGACACTGGATTTGAGCAAGACAGACAGGTTCCTGCTCCTAGGGGCATTCTAAGTATGTTGATAAGAGTGTGTGTGTGTGTTTGTGTGTGTGAATGTATGTTCATATATGGGTGTGTGCATGAGCATGCATGTGTATGTATGAATACATGTGTATAAGTGTGTATGAGTGTATGATTGGGTGTGAATGTGTGTATGAGAGTGTATGTGTGTGAATGTGCATGTGTATGTACGTATGAGTATATGAACATATACATACAAATGTACATGCATATGGGTGTGCATGTGTGTTTGAGTGTGCATGTGTATGAGTGTGCGTGCATATGAATGAATATGCGTGTATGTGTGTGTGCATGAGTGTGTGTGTGTGTGTGTGTGTGTGTGTGTTTGTGTGTGTGAGCCTCACTAGCCTCCTCCAGGGCTGACTCTCCCAGTTTCTTCTCCAGGGCTCACTAGTCAGAAACACTCTCTGGTCCACATTGGCAGCACGAGGCCACATGCCCTAACCCTGTTTCAGTCAGCCTGACTTCGATGTGCCCAAATGACCTGACAAGAACAAGTCAGAGGAGGAGAAGTTTATTTTAGCTCATGGTTTCAGAGGCTCTGTCCATGGTCAACTGAGTCCATCACCCTGGGCCTGAAGTCAGGCAGAACATCATGGTGGAAGGGTGTGGTGGAGGAAAGGAGCTTGGGACATAACTACCATGAGTAGAGAGCTCTGCTCACCAGGGACAAAATATAGAACCCAAAGGTTCGCTCCCAGGGACCTACTTCCTCCAGCCATACCCTGCATGCCGATAGTTACAGCCCAGTTAATCCATATCAATGGATCGATCCACATTTCAGGCCATACCTCTCATAATCCAATCATCTCACCTCTGAACATTCTGCACTGCCTCGCACATGAGTTTTGGTGGGGGGACTCATCTCTAAACCACAATAATCCCTAATTGCATAGTGTAAAGTATCAGGCACACAATCAACCAACTTAAAACGATAAGTGCTTACAGCCTGTGCTCCCCGAACCACGCACGGTTCTGGACATCCACTGTGGAATAACCTCCTGGAACCTCCATGTCATGAGAGTCGAGGGAAGCAGAGCAGAGCCCTGGAGAACGAGTGGAGTTGCCCAAGCCGGCCTTTGTCTCCTGACCCCCTGGCCTTTCATCTCCCTAGTGCTAACCTCTCCGACCTTTTACAGTCTCTGAGGCTTCAATCTTTTCCGCTTACCAAAAACAAGAAAAGAGTTGCTACTATTCGTGTATGGTCAGATGGAAGATCAGGATCAGCAGTGCTGGACCTAGAAGCCTCTACCTGAAAATCAAAATGGTGTATTTTTCTGAAGCCTCAATAGCTTGCAACCTCCAAAGACCTTTGTGGTGAAGGCTGGGTTCCCAGGGAGGTGCTATTGGCATGTGGTGGAGCCTTTTAGAAAGGGGCCAGTGCAGGGGGTGGTCTCGTTTCCGCCTCTTGTTTGCCTTCGGTCTGGGTGCTTTTCTGTAAAGGAGCTTGGCTATCCCGAGTATATTTAGCTCATTCAGTTGGGTGCTTTCTTAATGGTACAGAGATAATCAATTGTGTAGTTTACATTAGAACTGAGGATTTTGCCTCCCTCAAGGATATTAAAATCCCAACTTATTGTTGGAGGCTCCGTTGCTTTTGGATAAACACAGAGCATGTTTTCGCTCCCCCATTCCAGTGGGCAGTTTGCAAATGGACTGTAACCAGAGCCTTTTTGCATTCGGAGTCCTCCCAGGTTTTCATCCAGAAAACCTAATAAAAATGTGAGCTGCAAACAGCTGGGTGGAAGGAATGGAAAGGAGGTGCTTCGTGAGGAGTTGGCAGTGTGCAGAAGGCCTTGGAGGTTGTTTAGGAGGGCGGTGTTCTGTCCCCCAGCCACGTGTTCCTGCAGCTTTGGGGACCATGCAAAACTGACCTACACATGCGAGTCTTACCTGTTGGGTGCACATAGATTAGGGTGCCTTTCTAGTAAGTTCCCCTTTTATCTAAGCTCAGCGTGATATGAAACTGTTCCAAGTTGTGATAAATAAAACCGGAATGAAGCAAATCAAAGCCTCCTGAGAGTGGCTGTCTCCTAACACACACTGTAAATCTACCATTTTGCCAATTTGGGGATAGAAAAAAATTCTACATTTGTTAACTAAAATATGTGCCAGGAGACAGGGGGAATTTCTCCTTCCTATAATTTCTCCGTTGTTCTGGTTTACTGGATAAATACTGTCAATTGAACAGATAGGTTTGGGCTGTGCAATGAGATTGTCCTCTCTGTTCCCGTTGGCTTTGGGCGTCCGGGTTTTGATTTGATTCACATATCATGTGATCCCTTAGTCCCTGAGCTGGCTGGGATTGTTTACCAGAGCTGCTTGTTAGAGTCTCTTCCTGACTTCTCATGACCTCTTCTTCCTCATGCCGGTAGCTTGAAATTGGCCATGAAGGAGTATTTACATACCAAAATGGGCAAATCCTACGACTCAGATTTCCTCTCCCCATGCCCAGAGAGCCCGCGCTAACTGCGGTCAGTGTCTGTCTGTCAGCACTCAGTGCCTTGAATCCTAGAAGACAGGTGACGAGTGTTGGACAGTCATGCCCAGAAAACTGATCTGGGACTTCACCAAGCCATGCAAGTGACTGCCCAAAGCTGGCCATTCCTAGTGGGACTGTCTGTACCATCACCCAGCCCAAAGTTGTGGCTACACCTGTGTGTGAGTGTACCTGTGTGTGCCCACGCTTGTGCATGCATTCATGCATGTGCCTGCAGGCCTACTTGCCTGTGTACAATTATATGTGCAGCTGTGCCTCTGTGTACCTGCATGTGTGTCTCTAAGCATGCAACCATTAGCACGCACATGTATATACACACGTTTTGTGACCCATGTGTTCTCATGTACACCATACATGTACCCTTGTGCATGTGTGTGCCTACATGTACCTAGGCTATGTATCTGGGTGTGGACATATATGTGGGCATGTGTGTCTGTGAATAACTGTAGAGGCATGTGCATGCATGGGTGTACGTGTGTGGGTGCGTGTGCCTGTGTGTGGGCACATGCATGTGCATTCTGTGCACGTGCATCCTGAAGCTCCTAACGGCAGGTGCCCAGCATCCTGTGTCTTCTTGCCACACACTTTCTCTTTCTCTCTCCATGCGCCTATCACACAGGGGCTGGGATTCACCTCTCAGGAAAGCAGCTGCTCAGAGCCCCACGCACAGTGGGAGGGGAGCGGCAGTCTCTGGGCCATGAAGATTGGGACAATTCCTTCCAGATCTTTTCCCTTCTCTTGTCTACCTGCTTCTTCACCATTCACATTAATGTTTAAGAACCTTCAAAGAAGAAATCGTGTACCAGCCAGGAGGCTGGTGGGAGTGCAGCAGGAGGGAGGGGAGCGCGGCCTGTGTGCCTGGCAGTGCTGGAGAATCCGTGGACTGGCCCCGGTGCCAAATCCTCTGAGCCCTCTAGGGTCTTTCATAGCACCTCTGCTTTCCCACCAATAGGGCTGCAGACCCACGTAGGGCGAGGTGAAGATGGATCACTGCTGGGGCTGGGGCTTTTGCTCTGCCCTAGTCGCTGACTCCAGAGAACATCACAGAGTTGGAGGAAGGTGGCTTTTTAACCTCCACGGTGATGCCTCGTTCAAATCAGGTGCTCCAGATGTACAGACCTCAAGGACTTGAGAGTTTGTTCAGCTCTTAGTTTCTGTCTGGCCTCTGTAGCCATTGCTTAGACTCTTAAGGGTGGAGGCCAGATTCACCACCGAAAGTTAGAGGTGTGGGCTGGATCCCTGGCCTCCTCTTTGTTCACTGAGGCTGGGCTGCTCTGGCCCTGACTTGTGCCCACAGTTTGCCTGCCCTGCTCCCTGCTCCACAGCCTTTATGCATAACAACCACTTTAAACCTCACAGAGACCTACAGAGCCAGAGGTGTTCTCACTTCACTCTTGGGGACACAGAGGTCCCAAGAAGGGAGGTAACTTGCCTCAAATCTCTTAACCAACAAGTGGCAGAAGCAGAGTTGGATACCTAAGCTCTGGGCTCAGCACTAAATTCTGCTCAAGGACAGAAGCAATGTTTCAGTTTATTTGGGAGTTTCTGTCATCTCCAGTGTGGATCTCCCTCCCACCATTTGTGCAACTCAAACTTAACTGTAAATGAACCCAGTTCCCTAGGTAGAAATCTTACCTTCCTGGGAAAGGGGAGGGGCTTGGTGTAGAATCCACTACCACGGGGCCTGCTCTGCTCAGAAGCCTTTAACCCTGACCCCAGCTCATGCCCGAACTTGCTGGACCCAGGAGCTGGCCCCTGGAGTGAACAGGTTAAGTGGAGGCCAGTGTCTGCCTGCTGCCCAAGCCTTTGCTCCTTCCAGGGGGAAATAAAGCCAAGAGAGTGAGGGGTTTGCCCGAGGTAGAGTGCTGGACTTCAGGCTGGGCCAGGCCAGCTCAGGCCCTGTTTTCTTCCTGCCACCTAGGGTGCAGACTGTGCTCTGCTGGTGAGTTGAGAAGCTCCCCATTGACGGGGGACAGATGATGGCTGTGGTCACCAGGAAGAGCTGCAGCAGGGAGCAAGGAGCATGTCTGAATGGTACAAAAATGTCCCGGATACCCAGTAGGGCTGCAGACCCACGTGGAGCTAGGTGAAGTTGGGTCACTGCTAGGGCCGGGGCTTTTGCTCTGCCCCAGATGCTGACCCCAGAGGTCATCACAGAGTTGGAGGAAGGTGGCTTTTAACCTCAACGGTGATGCCTCGTGCAATCAGGTCCTCCAGATGTACGGTAATGAACGAACACAGCAGCTGAGTCTCGAGCAGCCGGCACAGGGCTCACTGCTGGGCTTCCTGGTTGGCTCCTTCCTAACCTGCAGCTCCAGATAGGCCCCGCCCACGACGATCAAACAAGGTGGGGCACATCCTTAACAGAGTCCTTTTTTGTTCTTGGTGGCTGTCGTTTCACCGCAAGCCAGTAAAAGGGAATGTGCTTGAATTCTACAAGTTTATGAATTTCATAAATCTTTGATTTTTAGCAGGTGCCTAGGGCTAACTCAAGGCCTTCCAGGGAGGAGTTCTTGCTGATTCGTAAAGAAAACTGTTCTTCATACTAAACCAAGGCTCTCACATGATTGGACTCACTGAGAGATAGCCTCTTCTTTCCCACTTATTTACCGTCGCTAGGTGTTCGATCAGGTCCGATTGTAGCATTCCATAAATCCATTGGCTATTTGTAATTGAATGTTTAAAAATTATTTTGGAAGATCTATTTCAGATGTTATGTATTTTGTTGACAGTGTCTTTGAGTTTTGAAAAGGAGCATGTCAACCCTCAAAATATCCTGTAGCTCACAGGTACCTGGCTGGAAATGATGATGGTTCTTTTGTGCACCTCTCAAAGTCGAGAGGAATTATTTTTAAACTTCTGTGGAAGAGGTATTCTTATAAAACACATGTCAGATGCACCCGAAATCTGCTTCCTTTTTCTTTCAGAGTTCTTGAAACTATGCTGAATAAAACTCAATAACGAATTCCAGAACATTCCTTACTTTTAGGGGCTGTGAGGAGAGCACATTACAACATGTGGAAGGTCTTTTTTTTTGCATCTAATTGACATTTTATCTTTTTATTCAGAAATTTATTTGTTGAACAATCAAACAAGCTTCTAATGAAATAATATAATATATATAAATTCTGAAAATTAGATTTATCCCCAAGAGCCTCCCCCAATTACCTACCCTTATCCCTCCTATCCCCTGGCCCAATACATCTCTACAAATGCCTTAGGTTGTACGACATTATACCATATCAGGATTTAAAACATGGTGATAGGCCTCCTTTCTCAATGGCCAGGGTCTAGCTCCAGCCTCCACCGATGAGTGGAGACATTCGACCCTTGGTTCTCTGGGTTATGCTGATTTCACTCAGCATAATTCCTTCCATTGCTATTCATTTACCTTCAAAGGCTGCAATATCATTGTTTCCAATTGCTGAGTAAAATGGAAGGTCCTTTTCACCTGGAGGGTGCGATGGTTAGTCTGGATTGTCAGCTTAGTTGGGTTAAGAGATGCCTAAAGTTCAGAGAAAGATGAGTGGCGTGTGGGATAGCAAACTGAGAAGCAGACCTACCCTTACTGCGGACAACACAGTCCAACACGCTGGGGGCCTGGATGGAAGGTGTCAGGAGGAGGAAGCCCTCACAGATGCATGCCCCGTTCTCGCTGAGTGGGGGCTTGGATTGCTCCTGCAGTCTCCTGGGGACTTTTCCAAAATGGACTCTGACACTCTGGTCTTCCTTCTCCAGGGAGTTTCCAGATCTTCAGACCAGAGATTCATCATTGATTCCTCTACTGAGGCTCCAGCTTCTTGGACTGAGCTGCTGCTAGTTCCTCCGGCTCTCCAGCCTGCATAGCCACTGTGGTAACACCTGGCTTCTGGTCTTGTAAGCCACTCTAATGAGTCCCCTTTTGATAATCTTATCTGTGTCTCTCCTGTTGGTTCTGTTCCTCCAGGGAATGCCGGCACACACAGAGGCCATTTGTTTCCTCTGGCTGTGGCTGGCTCTCGGGATTGCTCCAGTGGCATTGCCCAGGAGGTGCTAACAGCCTTGACCTTGATGGGAGCCACTCTCCTTGGCATGCTCTTCAATTTTTAGGTGTAAGGGCTTCTACACTGTTTTGTGCAAAATTATCCCCTTGACTTGATGATCAAAGAAGTCTCTTCTATTTTTTTTGTTTGTTTTAGAGAGAGGGGGGCAGTGAGAGGGAGAGAAAGAGAATCAATTTTTTTAAAATTTAGTTTTTCAATGGCTTTTGTTGCTCTGACACTTTGTTGTGTACATGGTGCTGGGGTTCGAACTTGCCAGGCAAGCTCTGTAACTGCTGAGTCACTGCTTCAGCCCTGTATTTTTCTTTCTTTTCTTTTCTTTTTTTTTCAGATGGTGCTTTCTAGAGGTCTGACTCAGTGCACATTAACAGGTTACAGGAGGGTCACAATTGTTTCCCACAGTAAGACCAGGGCAATCTTACACAGTTTTCTTTCTGCCCTCAAAATCCAACATAGGGAATGGGTTGCCATTCTCGACCCTTCCCCTTTCTCAGCTCTTCATCATGGGACTTTGCAGCTCCGGTTTCCTCACTCCTGGGCGAGGCCTGGACCGGTGACACGCATTGGCTCTCATGCTGCAGATGTGTGTCTGCGCACTGTCACGCTGGGCCACCTCAGCACAGGACGGCCTGTTGGAGATGAGAAGTCACGTGCAGCTAAGGCCACCCTAGGACAGCCTGTCCCCAGCCACCCTGCCAGCTGGCTGCAGACACCGGGGCCAGCCAAGCTGAGAACCCTGGGCCTGGCCCCTCAGAGCACCACCCAATGAGCAAGTGATAATCTGTGCTTTTAAGGTGCTGGACTTGGGGCCTTGATCAACAACTAATTGATCACACACATTTGGTAAATGCAGCTAGTAGTTTTAGCTTTCCATTCTGCTCCCCTAATAAGTCTGGGTTTCTCCAGTGTGTGCCCTGTCCCTTCCTGTGTGACCCTCCTCTCTAGTCCCTGCTGGGCTCTGCTCTCTGTTCAGGCACAGATGTTGGCTGGCTTCATAAAAGCTTTGTGCTGTTCATTGTCAATATAGAAAACAAACCCAAAGAGAATCTTTCCATTGAAGAAAGAAGAGAATGTATCAAATTCCTGGAACCACATTAAATCCACACAACAGATACAAATGGAGAGGCTACTCAGCTCCGGGGCTCCACCGTCTGGCGTCCGTTTGCCCTCTTATTTCTTTTAAACAGAGGCATGAATATCAGTCCCCATCCTTGTCCCAGGCAAGCCCCAGAGTGGAAGCACAAGTGGAAGAGGGTTTAAATATGTGTGGGATGGAGCTGAATCGGAGGGAGAGGAGCTCCTGTTGATTCTGGATTCCTGCCTTACTGGTGCCAACTCTCTGCTACTTGACCTTGACCCAATCCTAAACACATTTGGGATTCTTCTTCTGTAAAATAGGGATAATTATGTCTGCTCTGCTTATCTCAGACATCATTGCAAGGATTAGATGAGACAGCATGTGTGAGAATGCTTTGTAAACTGAGAACTGGGCAGGCATTGTTAGGGCTGCTACTATTGAAAGCCCACAGGCAGAGACTGGACCTGGGAAGAGTGGCAGATGGCCCAGGGCTGTGGGGCAGGAGCCTGACTTGTTTGCTTATCAGTGAAAAACACATTCTGACTCATATCAAAAGAGAAGCCTGGCAAACATTAAAAAAAATAAAAGGTCTGGAGAAAGCTGATGAGCGCACAGTTGGAATTCTGTGTCGGGATTTAGAAGCACAAGCACCAGGATGCTGAAAACATTGGATGCAGTCCAGGGAGAAGCATCGGTGCCTCCAGAACAGAAGGTTCCCCTGGCAAAGGAGTCGGCATGAAATTCGTGAGCCTTGCTGCCGGGAGAGCACGCTTGCTGGCCAAAGTCCTTCTGTAACCATATGCAGTAGGTTTGCTCCTCGGTGTGCAAAACTGACAGACGCCACTGGATCGAAGAGTGAGGGCAGGCTCATTACTCCCGGCAGGCAAGGAGTTCCGGAGATGGCTCTCAAGGCAGCAGCCCTCAAACAGAAAGCAAGCGGCTCTTCCTGGGGAGTTGCGCGCATCATATGGGAGAGACTCCTCTCCTGTGGAGGAGCAGAGCCACGAGCACGCTTAGTCCACGTGTTCAAAGATAAATGGTAGGTGGGAACAAGGGGCAGAGAATTTTGTATCACGATGAGCAAAGTGTACTCTCAGTCATCTAAAAAGGGTCAGAGTGACAGTGACTTTGGCTGGTTCCTTGTAAGTGTCTCAGGGCAGTCTCTTTAAAGAGTATTAACATCATTTCAAGGGGCAGTAGCTTTCCGCCCCCCAAGCACAGATGATTGTCCCTAAAGCACTTGCCTAGCAGCCAATGCCTCTAAGAGGAAGATGCTTCAGTAATATCTGGCGTGCCCTGGTGGAGAGAATGCACAGGGCCCTGCATAGGACCCCCAAACTCTACCCCAAGTCTGGGTGAAGAAATCCGTGAGAGGTGCAGCAGATGTGAGCCAGAGCATTCAAGAAACAGACAAGCTAACAAAGACCAGTTCAGGCCGGAGGTCATTCATCATCCCCTTAACAGGAAGTCCTGAGTCAGGCAGAGACTAGGACTGACGATTCATCAGTTGAACACTGTCTTTCAGGTCTGATCCGTCCCACCTCCCCTCTCTGCGGTGCTGGGTAGCCAATTTGGTTTATCCTTTCAGGCTGGCTTCTGACCTGCAAAGGTGGCTGCTAACTTTTTGGGCATGCAGATGATAATATCTATGGAGATGACAACTCAGCAGTCCCTTTTGAAGAGCAAGGAGTAATTTAGCTGATGTTCCACAGCAGATAACCCTCCCCTTGACCATGACTGCAGGACCACATCTTTCTAAGCTGGATTAGTGAGGGTTCTCCAAAGAAACATAATCACCAGGACACACACATACACACGCAGAGAGATATAGAAGTCTATACCTTTATATATTCTATTATAAGATATACATCTATTATAAAGATTTGGCTCACATAATTATAGAGGATGAGATGCACTAAGATCTGCAGTCTGAAGGCCATGGTCTAGGAAAGCTAATGGTGTGAATTCTAGTCCAAGTTCAAAGGCAGAGAAGATCAACATCCCAGCTCAAAAACAGTTGGAAGGAGGAGGGAAGATGTTCTCTCTTGCTCCACCTTTTGTTCTAAGCAGGCAACAGCAGATTGGATGAGGTCCACATTGAGAAGAGCTATCTGCTTCACTCAGTATGTCAATTCAAATGCTAATCTCATCCAGAAACATTCTTATAAACACACCCAGAAATGATGATTAACCAAACATCTGGATGCCCCATGATCCAGTTAAGTTGACACATAAAGTTATCATCACATAAGCCTATACGAGTCACCAGTGAGGGGTGACTGTCAGACTAATCTAGGTCCACGTTGGGACTGGAGAGCGAAGGCAGCCCCAGAAGCACAAGGCTTTCTGATCCCTGAGCATAGCTGGGTTTCTGTTATCAAGTAAACAGGGGAAGACCTGTTGGGTAGCTGCATCCCTCTGGTTCTTAGGACTCTTAGATGAGGGCCCCCCAAATGTGATGCATAATGGATAGAGGCTATTAGTGTCATGGTAATAGATGACACTGGTTGGGCAGTTATGCCTATACCTGGTGCAGATATGATGCCCAGGAAAATCACCCTAAACACCTGTCATCTCATTCAGTTGTCTTGTCTACCTGGAGTTCCTTGTCGTGGGCTTCTCTTATGTGGGGAGGGGGGAGGAAGCTTTAGTAACTGAATCTCCTGGGAAGAGTCCAAGCTGAGTCTTCCTTATGTCAAAGTGCTCTCTATAAATAGCTGTTTTTGCTGTGGTTCTGGCGAATCTCTACTTTTCTTTCTGGTAGCTGACCTCACCCTCCACCACTGTGATTTTCTCTGGGTTGGACTCTTAGATGCTGTCTTTAGCATCGATGCCCAGAGCTCAGGGAGAGTCAAGCGATGTGAAAACCAGCTCAGAAAGGAAAACCCTTTGAAGCTCCATGGTTATTTTTTGATTTTTGCTTTCAATTTTTTAATTTGGCACACATAATTCTACAATAATATCCCAGCTTTCCATTCTGGACCCTGCCCAAATCAACTCACCCACCAATCCCTTCCTGTTTATTAGTGAACTATGATTATGCAAAGCTGTGTGCTGGGTTCAGCCTGGCTCTTGGAGTTCCATGGAGCTATCTCTGATTCTTTCCCTCCACACCCCCAACACCACCAGCTGCTGAGTGCAAAGCAGCCATCTTCACAAAATCCTTGGCATCCATGATTGGGCCTCCTTGAACCACTTGTGCCAGCCTCTACTGCTCTCCCTGACTTCACAGCCTCCTTCTGAGCTTTTTTATGTCTTCTGTAAGAATGTTTCTTACACAGACCTTATCCTGGGGTGGATTGTGTCCTCCTACTGCATATTCATATGTTGAAGTTCTACCCAGCAACTCAGAATGTGACTGTATTTGGACATGGGATCTGAAAGAGCTCACAAGTTTACATGAGGTCTTTAAGGCAGGTGCTAATCTAATATGGCTGAATTAAGAGGAGGAGATTAGGACAGACATCTGCAGAGGAAAGGCCATATGAAGACATAGAAACAGGATGATCATATACAAGTCAAGGTAAGGCTGCAGAAGAAAGCAACGCTGCTGCTGACACTTTGATCTTAGAACTTTCCAGGCTCCAGAACTGGAGGAAAACAAATGTCTGCCATCTAAACCTCCCAGTTGATGTCACTTTGTTACAACAGCCCTAGCAAACTCATACTGTCTACCTACAATGACGCCACTCGCTGTTGAATGGCCCCTGGTTTCTTAACAGCCAGGCCTCCTCACTGGGCCTCCCAGGGCCCTGCTGCTCTGGCCCTAGCCTGCCTGTCTTTTCTGCCTCCAGTCCATGTGCCCTGCTCTAGGGCCTGCCAGATGGGCTTCAGTGCACAGACAAGGCTATGCTTCCCTGCCTTGGTGCCTCTGCACAGATCTTCCTAGACTCAGCTGTCCTGTTCCAGGCTGCTGAAATCACCTGGATCCCTTAGACCTCGGTGCCACCTCCTTTATAATGCCAAAAGCCACAATTAGGCGGAACCCTTCTTTCACCTCCTCTGCAGCACTTTGCAACATCCCACCACAGCCGCAGATCTGTGCATCATTCCGCTTGGCACCCAGAAAGCCCTCCTGTTGACTGCGACTGTAGCCAGGTTCTGTGCCCACGTCTACGAGGGCAAGATGAGTAGCATATTTTCATATACATGTGGAATTGAGAGGGTTGGCTGGATTGGAATTCAGAATAAAAAATAAGGCCCCAAATGAAAGCCATGTTCGTAGAACACAGGAATCTCAAGCACAAGTTAAAACAACATCGGCCTTGGCATGACCTAGAAGAAGATGGAAAGCCCTGGGATGGAGAAATTATGAACAGAAGACAGTCTTAGCTGCTTCTGCTGGAGAATTTACCTTATAGCCGCCTAGCATAGAATTTTGGCTGAATATTCTGGAATGTTTTCTGGAAGGAAAACATTTGATCCCTGGAGACAACTCAACAGAGGTTTCACCTTAGAAAGGTGCCTGGACAATGGAAGTTGCGGTGTTCCTCACTTCCTTCCCTCCTTCTCTCCTTTCTTCCTTCCTTCTTCTCTTTCTTTCCCTCACCCCCTCTCTTCCTCTCTCTCTCTTTTAAGAAAGAGGGGACAGTGAGAGAGACAGAAAGAGAGAAGGAATTTTTATTTAGCTTTTCATGTGACTTCCATTCCTTGGACACTTCATGCTGTATGCGGTGCTGGGATTTGAACTTGCATACTCATGCATGCCAGGCAAGCGCCGCAACCACTGAGCCATCGCTCCAGCCCCTCTCTCTCTTTCTTTCTCTTAGAGATTGAACCCAGGGTTGCATCTTACTAAGTCGCTGAGGCTGGTCTCAAACTCGCAATCCTCCTGCCTCAGCCTCCCAAGAGGTGGGATTATGGCCTGAGTCATGCCCAGCTGGATGGAAGGGTTTCTCAAGTCTCTTGCTCTGTAATTTACTTGCTTTTGAAGTGTCTTGGTGGAGGTAAGCAGGCTTCCATCTGCAAACATACTTTAAAAATCCATTTGCTATGCAGACGTGCAGAAATAATTAATGAACTGTAAGTGTGATTTTGCTTAGATCTGTGGCAAGATGATCAGAGCAAAGTGGTTCACATAATCTCTCTGGTTCCATTTGCTCCTTGGGCTGTCATTAGGGCAAGGAACCTAATCAGAGATAAAACATAAGAAAAACAAAGCGCAGAAAATGCTACTTCTCTCTCAAGCTCTTGCAACATCAGGAAAAACACTTTCTTCTCATTTCTGTAGGAGAAAATGAGATGTGAACCCCTGAGCATGTGAAATCTAGCAGGGTGGATGCTTCCCCTGGTGAGTCTTAAGGCAGCAAGAATTTGTCTCTTTGCTTTTCTTTGTCTTCCTTTCCCCCTCATCCATCACATGAGCAAGGCTTGCTGTCAGGGACTGAGTAGGTTCTATCAGGCTCCCCAGGGTCCCCAAGCTCAGCAGCATATTAAAATGCATTGAGAAGTTGTGTGGGAAGGAGCCACGCAGCAGTGGAAACATTCCCTGGCGAACGAGGAGGGCTGGTGTCCTCGCAATGCTGCGTCTGCTGCTTGATGGAGCAGATGCCGGCGTTGTGTCCTTGAGGTCTGCCTGACGATGTTTCCAGGTCCCTGGCTTTCTTCCTGGGGATGCCCCAGTGTCTGCTGTCAAAGCCATGAGCTTTCTGGGAGTAGAGCTGGAGGCACCATGAAGGGTGGAGTCAGGATTGGCAGGAGCAGTGGGATTGGGCAGATGCCTCCAGGCTGTAAGGTGGCCCTGGGGATGCTTGGTCACTTGTCATTGGCCATGGCAGTACAGAGGTGGGTCTTCCTGCCAGGACAAGAGGAACGTTCTCAAGGGAAAGGAGCAGTAGTGGTTACCAGCTGTTCATCTACTCTAGGGCCCACACAAAGATGCTTGGGACCAGCAGTGCTGAGGACTTCAGATCTCTTAAAATTCTGAAGCGCTTGTGTATATGTAATGAGAAATGTCGAAATGGATTCAAGACCGAACACAAAGCGTGTTCATGTTTCACGTGTACCTTCTATGCACATCCTGAAGTTAATTCAAAACATTTTAGGCGTCTGCATTTTTTTTTTTAAAGAGAGAAGGATAGTGAGAGAGAGAGACAGACAGAATCAATTTTCATTGAGTTTTTCACATGGCTTTCATTGCTCTGACACTTAGTTGTGTACATGTGCTGGGGTTTGAACTTTCGAACTTGTGCATGCCATGCAAGCGCCATAACCACCGAGCCATTGTGCCAGCCCCAGTTGTCTGCATTTTAATCAAAACCCATACATGAGGTTAGGTATGGAATTTTCCAGTTGTGTTGTCATGTTGGTACTCAAAAAGTTTCAGATTTTGGAGCATTTTAGATTTTGCATTCAGGAAGGTCAAAGTACCCCACCCACATTGGGTGCTTGTTGGGAACATGAGGCCCAGCTGGCTTGTAGAAGAATTGGTGGTAAACAACTCTAAGGGGCCCAGCTGGCTTGTAATTAGCAAATTGCCTGACCGCATGACTAAGCTATTCGGCCACTCATTTGTTACAATTGGAGAAATGTGTTTGCACTGTACCCTATTGGTTGCTCTAATGGATAAATAGAGTAGCGACTAGTCAGGTAAAGAAGCAGCAAAGAAGCAGCCAAAGAAGAAGCAGTAGCCAGAGAAAAGCAAGCAAGCAGCTCTGCCCGAAGGAAGAAAGCAGAGAAGACGCATAGAACCGGAGAGATCAGCAGCGGCAGAAGATGCAGGTCCCGTGTTCCAGCAGCCGGGGTTGGCCCTCTTGTTCCCGGCTCCCCAACCCTTCCTGACTAGGCCCCTCGGAGAGCGGCCCAGGCTGGGTCGTTCTGCCCGTTCCTCGCTGTGGAGTGCAGCGGGGAGCGACTCCTCGCCCCATCCCTGTCCTAACTTGGCCCTCGGAGGACGGCCCAGGCCCGCTGGGTAGTTCTGCCCGCTCCTTGCACAGGAACGCTGCGGGGAGCGACTCCTCTCCCCCGGTCCTCAGCCCTGACCTGTCGGCGCCCGGTTCCCAGTGTCCTGCCGGCCCTGGGGAACGGCTAAGGTCCGCCGAGGTCGTTCTGCCCGCTCCAGAACCCTGCGGGGAGCGACAGGTGCCGAAGTCACAGAGATGCTTTCTCTCACTGTTCTGGAGACCGGAAGTCTGAGGTCTAGCATTGGCAGGGCTGTATTCTCCTAAGGTCACTGTCCTCGGCTTGCAGATGACCTACGCTGCGTATTTTCACTACGTCCTCCCTCTACCTATGGCTGTGTCCAAACTTTCCTTTGTATAAAGGACACCAGGCACATTGGGTTGGGGTCTCCTCTAAGGACCTCACTTCAACTCACTCATCACTGTAAAGGTCATACCTCCAAATAAGGTCCCTTCTGAAATACTGGGGTCAGGACTCCAACACACGAAGGTGTGGAGGATGACACCATTCCTGGGACAGCAGCCGCTGGGGTGCATGTGTGCCTTGCAGCTGGCTCAGAGGACACAGAGCCTGGGAAGCAGCAGCAGTCAGTGCTGGGCAGTTTCCTAGAACGCTCTGGTCTCCCTGGGGCCATCTCTTCGCACAGCTGGGATGACAGTTCTCAGAAGTCCTCGTGGCCATTAGGCATTAACACCTACGTGCACACTAATTTTGGAAAATCACGTTTTCTTTACAAAGACCTAGTGTGGCTGGGAAGCAGAGCGGGGGCACTGGGAGAAGGTAGAAGTGAGCGGAAATGAGAAAGCTTTTCTGACTTTTTGAGTTTGCCTTGGGCCAGCTAGGCGGGAAAGCAGGCAGAAGTAGCAGGGTCTGGCAGGAAGGAAGAGGAAAACCGCAGGGCATGAAGAGGCAGTGGTCATTGCAGAAATGAACCTGTAGAAGAGGCAGGATCAGTGTTAGAAAGGCGAGTGTACTGGGATAAGAGAGCAGGGCTTGCTCATTGTCAAGGCCGGAAGTAAAGCAGCCCCTCTTTTCCACCTGCTGCTATACAAAGGGGGTGGGCTGAGGGGACCTGCTGCCTCCTTAAGAAAAAACATTCAGAGCTTTTCTTCCTGATGGGTGACCCTCTCATCATGGAGAGGGGTTGGGTCTTGCTGAGTGGGTGCGTCTTTTAGAGACATCTTTTTTTGTGAGGGGAGGCTGCATCGGATGGGGAACATGGGCTCAGGTGCTGGAAGGGTCAGCTAGAGGTTCATGGGAATGGAATAATAAACACAAGGGGTTTGCTGCTTTGGAAAGCTGCTTAGAGCAATTTCAATTATTTACTAGGCATTTAAAATACGGGTGAGTCGGACTGGGGATGTAGCTGAGTGATGATCACTTGCCTTGCATGTGTGAGGTCCTGGGTTCAACCCCCAATACGGCAATAACTAACTAGAATAAAGTAAATAAAATGAGGGCATGCGTCCTGTCACACATAAACCAAACAGCAGCTCCTTCACTGCATTGAACGCTCAGCCGATGCTTTCCCCGGATTCCCTCATTCGTGTCACACTCTTATGGTTTTCTCACGTGCTTGTTTTAAAGATAAAGCAAACAAGTCCCTCAGAGGATCCCGGGTGGTGTCCCTCCTGTGTCTTTCCAACTCTAGGTTTCCCCTGCACCTCCTGGTCTTTGTGCTCTGGGTGCTGGGTGAGCTTCCTCTCTGCGGAAGTCACAGAGACTGGTCTTCCGGTTGGACAGCAAAGATGAGCATTGGCAGGTGGATCCCTCCAGCCCTTTGCTAAGGGTCCAGTCCTCCTCCTACCTAATCACCTCACCTCTTAATACGATCACCTCGGATCTTAGATTCCAACACAAATTTGGGGAAGATACATACAGTCAAGCCATAGCATTTGCCGATTCTAATAACAATGAGTTAATTACCAAACATTGTCCAAGGTAATCCAAACTATTTTCTTTAGTTCCACTATGAACTTATCGATTTAACCACATGTGAAAAGTTTGGGATCAAATTTGATCCCAAACTGACCATGTTGATCCTTGCATATTTTAAAAACAATTTTATTGAGATATATAATTCACATGCAATACAGTTTATTCACCTAAAAGACACAATTCTATGCTTTTAGTGTGTTCAGAGTTTCATGACCATCACCATGATTAATTTTAGAACGCTTTTGTCATCCCACAAAGAAACCCAGTGCCCCTCAGCAGTCATTCCGTATCCCCTCCACCCCACCCACTACTTCCCTGCAGCCTGGTAATCTACAAGGCAGCCATAATCTGCTTCCTACCCCAGTAGATTTGCCCATTTTTAAAAATGGAATAACATAAGATGTGGTCTTTTGTGGCTGGTCTCTTTCACTTAGCAAAACATTTTCAAAAGTAATCTACATTGTAGCACGGATCAGTATTTCACTTTTAAAAACCTGCTGACTAACTCAGCACTCAGTGGGTGTTCTGTGGACAACCAGGTCCATCTTCCTTCTACTCAATGATGGGCTTGTAGCTGTTCCCCTCACCTCTGGGCCTTTTTGATGGATACCTAGCAATATTTGACAGCCTTCTTGCTTTCTGATAGGATAAAATATCCCAGAATCTCCTTGCACATAACTTCCCAGGCCTGGGAGAGCTCTTGGTCTCTGGAGAGGAAAATGAACTGTTAAGACCAAAAAGTCTGGGCCCTGGGGATGCCCACTGCCATGGGACTGGCCACTGATTACAGGACTTTTGGTGGACAGAGCCAAAAACATTCTTATTTTTTTACTTGATTGTTTGGTTTTTAAAATAAGCTATGTGGAGTTCATCCTGGAACTTCTAGTTCAAGGTTAGGGCCATGGTGTTTTTACGCGATTTCATCAAACTTACTTTTTTTTTTTTTTAATTGTATGGTAGGGATTGAACCCAGGGTTTTTATTTTGCGCTCTAATATTCCAGGTTCACAGTGACACCAACGTAATCACTTGTTTGCATTATCCCATAACACGTACAGGTACAGATTTCAACTCATGGTGAAAACACTTGCCGAAGCAATGTTTTGATGGAAAACAGTGTAAGATTTACTAGGAGTTGCTTTTTCCTTAGATGTATGCTGCTTGAGATACAGTTTGAAATGTACGCGAACAGTATGTGGAACAGCCCCTCCGGATGATCACGCTATTGACTGGACTACTTTCATTTGGTTCACTTTATTTTTTATTTTTAAGGATTATTTTTTTAAAAATTGTTTTTATTATGTTTTAAAATTAAATCTACAAATAGTATTTATCCAGAGAAGTTTAGCTTCTATTCCTATCCCCCATCCCCTCTGTTCTATTCCCGCTTCTTTCTACAGACAACCACTCCACAAACATTTATCTTCTCATATCTTTTTAAAATTTTTAAACCAATTCTCTCTACGTTCACACCCTCTTACTTTTCTTAATGAGTTATAATTATAGTTACTGTTTTTTCATTTTGGTTTTTTCACTTGACCATAAATACCAGAGATCCCTTTGTAATAGAAATTTTCTCATTCCTTTTGAACAGCTGCATAGTACCCTAGTACTGGGCAGTACTATGTCCCCAGAAAGTTCATCTGGTACCTGATGGATGGGCAATCAGGTTGTTCTAAGTTATGTGCATCTCACAATTGATGCTGCAGTGAATAGGCTTTTGCATTTACATTTTCAGATTTTTTGCAGAGTATTAGTGCGTTAGATCCTAGAAGTGGGCTAGCTGGGCTGGAAACCCTTCTATTGTTAAACTGAGATGGTTCCTAAGACATTAATTCATTCAGGATTGGAAAATGGTGGTATTTAAATTCCAATATTCTTTATCCATTGCTTGGAACATTCTGTGAAGAGAAAGTCTTCATTCTCACCTCTTTGTGCCCAAGGGCAGTGAACTTAGGAAAGACAGCTCAGATACCTGATGGCTCCTTTTAACTTGCTGGTTTCACAATGAATTGGTTCTCAGGTGTACTCTAGAGGTGACCACTGAAGGGATTTCCCCCTGTATGTATCATTATGAGCACATAAGTTTAACAATATTTGGTGTATTTCAATCCATTGGCATCTTAGCATAATTTTAATTTGCATTTCTCTTATAAAACAAAAGAAGTTGAAGATCTTTTCATTTGTCTAAGACTCAGTAAAATCAATCAATTATTGATTTTTTTCCATAGATTATCTGTTCACAGTTCTATATTATTTTTTTGTCAAGGTGGAATTTTTTTATCTTTTATCAGAACATTTTTATAACTTTATTGATGGATGCATGTAATTTTTCCTTAGTGTATCATCTGCCTTTTTACTTTTGCTGGTTTTTTTCCATAAAATTCTTTTTAGTAATCAAATTAATCAATCTTTTATTTACCACTTCTAGGTTCGAAATCATAGGAGTGAGGGACAGCCTTTCCTTTTCTTTCCCTGCCTTCTCTCGTACCTTCTTACTGGTTTTTATGATAAGCACTTACTTTTCTCTGTTATTTTTAAACTTTGTTCTCTCACTAAATTCTCTTGGTGTCATGGTATCTTTTCTTTTGATTCTTTTGAATTTTACAGATTTGTAATCATGAAGTGAAAACAAGTTTTTATATTAACAACTCAAAGAAATGTTTAAAATCCAAATCTCTGAGGAATGCGCCTTTTATGAACCTTGTGAATGCAATCAATGCGTTTGCCAAAATGTGTGGGAAGCATGCTAGGAAAAATATCTGCATGGAATGCAAACAGAGGGATTTCTAATTTTTAATTTTTATTGGTGCCTCATTGTTATAATAATGGTGAGATTCATTACACCACAATTTGATCAGTCACATTCTCTACCATCTTCTCTTTCCCTCCCTCCTCTTGATCCACTTGCTCTATTTTACCAATTGCCCTTCTATTATTATTATTAATTATTGAATTATAATTATATATAAAAGTTGGATTCATTGGGGTATTATATAACGACATAGCATAATTTCGTTGAAAATACAGCTTTTCAAGTGCTCAAACTGCAATCTCACACTCACAAGGTTAGAGAAACATTTGCACAAAGATATCATTGTTTGGGGCTGGAGCAGTGGCTCAGCAGTTATGGTGCTTGCCCAGCATGCACAAGTACACAGGTTCAAACCCCAGCACCACGTACACAACTAAGTGTCCAAGCAACAAAAGCCATGTGAAAAACTCAATAAAAATTGATTCTGTCTGTCTCTTTCTCTCTCTCTCACGCTGTCCTTCTCTCTTTAAAAAAAAAAAAGATATGATTATTTTCTTTGCCTCTTTCTCTGATAGCCCTTTCTTCCTGTCTCCTTCACTCCATTTCCTTACACAGATCACCACCGCATCTGGAATCTTCTTTCTTCGCAGATCCTACATCTTTCCACCTTTTAGACTTCCACCTGTGTCTTCTATTCCTTTCTCTCTTATTTTGTCATGCTTTGTTTATTTTTGCATGGATAAGAACGTCAGACCATAATTAAGACTAAACGAACAAATAAAAATCCAATGCAGGGCATGTCTTAAAAATATGCAGGGGTTGGGGATTTAGCTCAGTGGCAGATCGCTTGCCTAGCACACGCAAGGCCCCAGGTTCAGTCCTCAGCCCTGAAAAAAAAATGCAAAAATATTTCACAGACATGTTCACAATTTTATTTCTGGGAATTTTATTTTTGGTGGAAAGAACAGAGTATGTAGCATGGTTTATGGGTGGTAACAGTAATGGTGAAAATCTCCATCCAGCAGGCAGCTCTAAGCGCCAGACACGGTACTGGAAACTCATCTGTTCATTCAGCAAATACTTACAGACTTCCAGGTGCTGTTCACCCTGCTGAGGATAAAATGAAACCTCTGCCCTCACTTACACACTAGGAGGAAGACTGAAAAGAATGAAATGAATCAGCAGGCTAAATCGGACCTTTTATAGCTCTGTTTCTCTAGAAAGCAGAGGTTCACGTAAGGGTTTGGGGTGCGAGGCCAGGGCTGGGAGAGAGTGGGAAAGGGGGCCAGGGTGGGAGAAGATGAGTGGGCACAGCAGGTTGTGTGTCCTGGGGAAGGGTGCCTGCAGGAATAGCGTCTTGGAATATTCACCGAGAAATTTATTAGCCCAACTATTGCCATCTTCCCTTTCTATTGGTGAAAGTTCTCCCCCCCAGGGAGTCAACTTTCCCACACTTCCACATTATGCTTTCCAGAGGTCTATCAGCAAGCCAAGCCCCACTTTATTGTAGAAAGGTGACTTGGGAGGGGAACATTAACCAAGCGAAAGAAAGAAGGTGACCCAGCGAGGAGGACGCAGTTAGTAAGAGGATGAGACACAGCTCGGAGAAGTCAGGAGGGTTGCTGGTGCATGACCTTCTAAATTCTCAGAAAGTGACTGACTTTGGCTTGGTAGGCGACAGGAAGCCACTGCAGGAGTTCTTGGAGCAGAGCCCTGCTGGGTCTGACTTAGGTCTTCTTGGGTGTGACAGGCTTTGTCCCTCAGGGGCACGGACACATTTCCTGGTAGTTACACAGAGAAGGTGGAGACTAGGAGGTGAACCCAACTCTCTCAGCCAAAGTTCTTGCTCTACCTACCTGGGCATTCTCTTCCTCATCTGCTGGTTGAAATTTCTTTTTTATTCTCTATGTCTCTTTTATGCTTCCTTTTCGGGCTTGTGTGTTTCTGTGTAATGGAGAACGAAGCTGTGTTCAGTCTGTTCTTTTGCCCCCTTGCCAAGACATATATTCATTTCTGCCATGTGCATGACAATAAATTGCACCATGGACAATAAAAGAGGTGGACAGCAAGGGACTTTGTCTTAGGAGATTTACAGGCTGGCTGTAAAGAGAAGACAGGGCTTGTGTTTAAATTGTTTAAATCCAGGGACTTTCACTTTGGGGGGCTTCTTGCTTGTTTCATGTAATTATCTGAAAGAAAATCATTATTCCGTTTTCAGGAACAGCCCTATCCAAGAACCAGAAGTAGATGCAATGTGGGATTCCTGCTTTGATTTTATGGATTTTGACTTCTGGCTTGACCATTCAGTTAGCACAGTGAAAGATGACTCCCTGACTCCCTGCCCCGCGACGCCTCGCAAACCCGACCTGTGATCAGAAAATCCAGCTGTGCCCCTGCTATTTCTCGCCTCATTGCCAGGAATAAAGACTCAGCAATGCCTGCTCAACCGACAGTGCTGCCAGTGACAGCTGAGGCAACGGGAGAGCCAGCGCGGGATCCGCCACAGCTGACCGCGCGTCGCAGCCTGGGTCCAGCCAGGCGAGGCAGTAAGTGTGCATGCAATCTGGAATCTGCTCCTCCCTCCTCCATGACGGATGTGACACAGCTGAAAGGAGGGTTCTGCGCCAGAAGACACTGCGATTTCAGTTATCCTGGGGACTCGAACCCCAGAGCTGTGCCCTTGGCTCTCCCGCAGGAGACCAGAAAGCACCACACTTTAGATGCAGATAAGGATTCAGGACACACAGGGCTGAGGTCTAATGGCTGCCATCTCTCTGTGGGGTGTGTGGAACTGTGAGGTCCTCTAATTCTGTGTGCCCCACACAGCTGGGGTTTGCAGAGTCCACAATAGGAAGCCCACTGAATCACACCTGGCCTTTGGAACTCCTGAAATCCCTGCTCGGAAACCCATCCATCCATGTTCTACTTGAGTTTGCCTCCATGGTCATGTAAGCATGTGGTTTCTCTGGTGCTACAGATTAGAATAAACCCTCCTTTGTGTTGCTGTGACCAAAGTCCCTTCAAGAAACTTTTTAGAGGAGGAAAAGTTCATTTTGGCCTAGTTTCAGAGGTTCAGTCCGTGGTGGGCCAGCTGGTTGCTCCAGTTCTAAGTGAGGCGGAACTTCATGCAGAAGGTGTGGTGGAGGAAAGGGGCTCCCCTCAAGGCAGCCATGCAGCAGAGAGAGTGGGTGGAGCCCAAGGCCTGCCCCCAATGACCTCCTCCTCCATCACGTCCCACCTGCCAGTGCTTATCCACCCACTGATCCTTCCAGATTACCAAAGCATCAGAGGCACCAATCCACCGATGAGGTCACAGCTCTTACGATGTGATCATTTCATTCTGAACATTGCCACACTGTGTAACACATGAGCTCTTGGGGGGACACCTCATATCCAAATCACATCACCCACCCGTGGCCCACCCAGAAGTACATCATGACGTTTGTTTAGTCAGCTGGTTCTTCCTTTCCAGCCAGCGGAACTCCGTGCGGGTATCTGCAGCTGTTCTTCCCATTCTGCAGCTCTGGAAGCTAGCCTTTGCTTACCACGACTGCTTCTCGCCAGGCCTATGCGCAGGTAATTCATTCATTCACTCAATCCTCCAACTAGATAGTTATTAAGAGTGGACTGCCTGCCTGGTACTGTGAGACCGGCGCCCGTCTTGCCCCTTGTGAGGCTGAACGGTCAGGGGAGTTTGTCTTTATGCCTGTTGCTTCCTACTTGAGTATCTGTGTTGTGATAATTTTACAAAAAAAGAAATCCATTAGGGCACATTGATTTCTTTACTGATCAATTTTCTATGCCTTAATATCTATACAATTCAGTATTAGAAGTCATTATATCTAGGAAGTCCTGACTTATTTGGGGTTTGTTTTTGTTGTTTTTTATTTTTTTGAGACAGGGTCTCACTAAGTTGCTGAGGCTGGTTTTGAACTAGCAATACTCCTGCTTCATCTTCCCAAACTGCTAATCTGCCTAGTAATAGTGAACTCCCCACTTTTAGGCACCACAAAAAGTAGAAATGAAATTACTTTTAATTCCTTTCTTTCCTTCCTTACTTCCTCCTTCCTCCTCCTATCCTCCTCTCCTTCTCCCTCACCACCACCTTCTTCTCCTTCTCCTTCTTCTTCTTTCTCCTCCTCCTCCTCCTCCTTCTTCTTCATTAGGTTGATTTAGCAAATTCTTCTGGGCTACAAAAACATAAGCAACAGTGGTATAAATTTCTGAAACAAAACTTTAAAACTTTAGATATGAGTGGTGTATTAACTAGGTGGACATTTCTCCCTAGAACAGCATATACTTAAAATATGCAGAAGTTAGCCTGATAAATAGTTTTGCATTGATTTGAAAAACCTTACAGTTCTTTTTTTATGTGTCACAATTTAATTTACATATGTCCAACCAAATAGTATACATGAATCCAGTTTTTAAAAAATTCTCAATATCAATTCATTTTATTTGTCATTAAAATGTATTTCTACTATAAATTCAAATGTAAATTACTTTTGTTTGTGTGTGTGTGTGAGAGAGAAAGTGTGTACCAAACAAAAGCAATGGAGTGGATCACAGGAGTGGAAGATTTGGGATGAAGAGCTGAACAGGGAGTCTACACATAGCATTTCTTCCCAGGAGAATAGCCGCACTTCCATCCCTCATTATTATGCACTTTCAGATTTCTTATATCATGCAGAGAGAGTTTCACTTCTACCATCTTGGAAACCAGGGGGCATCTTACAGTTGACAGGATGTGTCTTAGATTTCATCAAATATTCAGGCGTCTTCCTCTGTCTCTCTACGGTCATGCACGTGTTTTGTACTTACGTGCTCTGCCTCAGACAGTGAAGTCAATGTCTCTGCTAAAACGTTTCTCAGTTCCCTTGAATCTGAAAGCCTTGGAGACACTGTCTGGGCTCTCAGCGTATTCCCAGGTGTGATATATCCTGGGAAGCCAACTGACTTCCAGGACCAACAGTGAGGAAACCGTTGGATTCTCCCAAATCCAGGGATGGCGCTGACTCCCAGGGCTTTTCAGATTGTCTTCCAAAGCATCTTTCGATGGCTTCCTGCACACAGTAAGGATGCTGAGGTGAGCAGGGCACTGAAGGTCTCTGCCATCATGGCCTGGAGATCTAGAACGCTGACGTTTGTGTAAACTCCTTGGTGCAGCACCCAGCCTTCAGTAGCGTACCAAGGTGGTCGTTTCCTTGCTTTCCTGGTTCCGATCACAACTGGAAATGAGAGGGAGGCCCAGCAACTACTCGTCTGCACCCTCATCTGGCTCTTCAATCCCCACGGTATTGTTTTCATACTGCAAAACTTTTGCCATTCTGCCCCGGAAAAAGACGTGTGGTTGCTGCTATCAGGAGCCCGGCTGGAAGAGCCGCAGCAGACGTCTGTGTACATTAGAGGCTAAGAAAGTGTTCCCAATCCTTTAAGAAAACCATTACTTGGCTCACTGCAAGCTAATTGCATTTGTTCAGTCATTGTGAAAATGGATGCAGATGGGATGAGCGAAGAGATATCCTACTGTTAAATCACAAAATGGGGATGAGGTTTTCACCAAAAAGTGGGAAATTGCTTGGTAAATTTCTCTTTTCTGCTTAAGTAACTCTTTTAATTAATTTTTACTGACCTAATCCCCCTTCAACACAAAAGGTGGGAACAGATTAAGAATTGGTCTGCGGACCTTCCTTCTAAAGTCAAAAAGTGAAGAGGGAGATGGATTTGTTCTCTTTTAATTTGGGAGAGAGCTTTGGTGCAGGAAGATGCGCAACTTGGTAATTAGCCACGATGGGCACAATGTATCTCATTATCTCATTATTTCTGCTTTGGTGCAATAAGAGCTTATGTTTAGATCAAATGCCATGATGAGGTTAATGACTAAAAAATGAGAAGCAAGTCTTAATGAGAAAAGTACACAACACTGAGATAAAATTTTGTGGGATCTCTCTACTTAAAGGAGACAGGTTAAAACTTCAGCATCATTTCTTCTGTCTTGAAGAGCCATCCTACCTACTGATTTGATCAGATGATGCCACAGCGTCATTTCTTCATTAGTAAACATGAAGGTGTAGCATCACTTGAAACTTGCTTCCATGTGGTACAAATTGTAATTGGTTCTAGAGTTTGAAAGGAGATGTCGATGGTGATCATCAAGGAGGCCAATGTTCCAGAACACTGTTGTTCAATCCTATCATCCCTGCAACTGATCAGTGGCCTAGAGAGAAAAAAGATCCTATTGAAAGTCCAGATTATTGTCTTATATTGTCCTGCAGACAGATAGTGCAGAGAGAGACAGAGAGATACACAAAGTTAGGAAACAGTGATTAGCACATTAGTATAATGAACAATCTCTTTTACAAGTAATATTATGATCTTTCATCTTCAATAATCATCCAGATTTAGATGTACCATGGGCCTTGTTGTTAATGTGGCCTTCACGGAAGCAAAGAATATTTACCAGCCTGCACGAATCTTCCCCCGGTGAACAGGAAGGACACAGGTAATGAGGTGATCCTAATCATGTCTAAATGTTCTGAGCAGGATTCAATGCGTGCAGCAAGCAGGGGACATCCAGAGTCAGAAACCTGGGACAAGAGCCCTGAGCTTGGCCTTCCATTTGGCTGGGCAGCTTCAGAGTGAAGCCTTTTCTCAAGGTCACACAGCTAGTCCAGGACTAGAGTGGAACCAAGACTGGAACCCAGGTCCTCTCCCACCTTTGTTAAGAGGGGACAACCAAGTGCTGACAGCCCCTAAGACAGCCTAGGGGACAGGTTTCATGAACTGAGTCCCATCTCCCATGGTACAGCCTCCAGTTCCACATGGTGGGAAGGCAGATTCCAGCTTTGCTGTCAGGTCAGGGACTTCCTTACGTTACCAGGCCTCCCTCATGAGAAAAGCATTGCAGCTTTTTGTAGCCAAGGGAACACTGAGGCTAAGGGCGACTAACCACCCCAATCTGCTCAGGACCCAAACCAGTCGTGTTCTGAATGTAGTGTAATAGGCTTATTACCCTATCAGAAGGAACTCTATACATCACATAGCCGATTATCTATCTATCTATCTATCTATCTATC
>PVKS010026516.1:0-28565 GCA_004027875.1 Aplodontia rufa | reverse complement strand
AAAAAACCCCAAATACAGTGACAAAATTCTTATACCTATGAAGAACATTATATGTATATATAGCTATAGTATATACAGTGACACTTATAACTGCTTGGAATGTACCTTGCTTTATCTCAGTTCCAACATTTCGCCTTCTCCTCCCTTCCTATCATCCCTTGTTATTCTTCAAAATATTTGACAATGGGATTAAACATTTACGTTTTTGTACAGGTATGCGGCATAGCTTGTTCAAATGTCTTATGAAGTATCTTGCAACTGTATCTCATAAATATTAACATTTTGCAATTTTGTTCTATGGATCTAGTTTTTCTACCTTACTCCCTAGCCTGGGTTTAGGTCCAGCCTCTACAAATGAGGGAAACCATTTGGTCCTTGGCTTTCTGGATTTGGCTAACTTTGCTCAGCATTTCTTCCATTGTCATCTATTTACCTTCAATGGATGCAATATCATTCAATATCGTTGTTTCTAATAGCTGAGTAGAATTTATATATATATATATATATAATCAGATATATATATATCAGAGCTTTTGGATCCATTTATCCAGGAAGGGGCATCTGGATTGGTTAATTTAGCTATTGTAAACTGAACTGCTATGAACATGGCTTTTGCTGTGTCACTGTAATGTGCTGATTCCAACTCCTCTGAGAAAATACCCAGAAGAGGGATAACTGGGTCATATGGTGGATCCAACCTTAATTTTTTGAGGAGTCTCCACACTGCTTTCCAGAGGGGCTGGACCAGTCTGCAATTCTACCAACAGTGTGCTGGTGTTCCTATCTCCCCACAACCCCTCCAGCATTTGTTATTGTTTGCATTCTTCATCTTTGCCAGTCTGCCTGGAGTGAGGTGAAATCTTAATGTAGTTTTGATTTGCATTTCTCTGATTGCCAGTGATTTATAACACTTTCACATATATTCATTGGGTTGCTCAATGTCCTCTATTGAGAAATTTCTGTTTAGCTTTCTGGACCATTTATTGATTGGATTGTTTCTGTTTTTGTTATTGAGTTTTTTGAGTTCTTTATAAATTTTGGATATTAGTATCCTGTCAGAGGGATTGCAGGCCATGATTCTCTCCCATTCTGTAGGTTGTCTCTTGACTGTTTTGACTGTTTCCTTGGCTGTACAGAAACTTTTCAGTAATGGTATCTGACTCATTGATTTTTTTGACTGTAATTCTTTCACTTTAGGAGTCTTGTTGAGGAAGTCGTTGCCAAAACCCATATGCTCGAGTGTTGGTCCTAATTTTTCTTCTAGCAGTTGTATGGTAGCTGGTTTAATTCCTAATTCCTTGATCCATTTAGAATTGATTTTTGTGCATGGTGAGAGATAAGGATCTAATTTCAATTTTCTGCAAGTGGCTGTCTCCAGTTTGTCCATCACCATTTGTTGAATAGGCTGTCTCTCCTCCATCTTATATTTTGACCCCCTTTGTAAAAAATCAGATGTTTAAAGATTTGTGGGTTTGTCTCAGAGTCTTCTATTCCATTGGCCTTTATTCCTCTTTTGTACCATGCTTTTTAAAATTCTACAGCTATATAGCATAATTTTATATCTGGTATTGCAAAACCACCTGTTTCATCTTTCTTGCCTAGTAATGTTTTGGCTATTCTGGGTTTCTTGTTGTTCCATATTAATTTGAGAATTGCTTTTTCTTTGTCTGCAAAGAATGACATTGGAATTTTCATGGAGTTTACATTGAATCTGTATAGTGCTTTTGGCAGAATGGCCATTTTAATCATATTATTTCTGCCTAACTAAGAGCATAGAACATCTTTCTATCTTCTCAGGTCTTCTGCAATTTCTGTTTTCAGTGTTCGATAATTTTCCTTGTAGAGGTCTTTTACTTCTGTTAGATTATTTCCTGAGTATTTTTTTCTTTTAGAGGATATTGTGAATGGGTCCAATTTCTTCATTTCTTCTTCTGCCCTAATATTATTGGCATATAGGAAAGCTATTGATTTATGGGTGTTGACCTTGTAGTCTTTTACTTTGCCAAACCTGTTTATTAGTTCTAGCAGTTTTCTGGTGGAGTTTTTTTTTTTTTTAATCTTCCAGATGTAGGATCATGTCATCAGCTAAAAGGACTAGTTTGACTTTCTCCTTCCTACTCTTATCCCTTTGATTTCCTCCTCTTGTCTGATTGCTCCAGCCAGGGTCTCGAGGACTATATTGAATAAAAGTGGAGAGAGTGGGCAGCCTTGCCTTATTCCCAACTTCAGTGGAAATTTTTTCAACTTTTCTCCATTTAGTATTATACTAGCTGAGCAAAACCTCATTCTTAATCAATATACTTCAGTACTAATGACAAAGAAACTTTCTCATTTTATAAAGAAAGGAGTTTAGAAAATTAGTCTTTCAAAAATTTGATTTAATTTTTTAAATATAAAGGTTTGTTATTCTGCTAACAACGCCTGCTGAAATGATGGTCCAAAGCTGAAGCCCAAGGTTCATTCATTCATTGCTTGTGGCAAGGGAATCTGAGCCTTCGCTCAGCTTCAAGGTCCCAGGACATGGGTTCTTCACAGAGTCTGAGACTCTGCTGCTGGACCCCAGGTGCTGTCCATCTGAGTGCCCCTGCTTTACTCCCTGTCTACCCATGAGTGCCTCTCATAGACACTCTTCTGGAAGACCTGGTAGGTGTGTAGTGCCTGGAGAATTCTGTTTGCTCCCCACCTATGACAGTGCAACATGGAATCTCTTCCTCACAGTCAGCTGGAATGCTCTAATTTGCTTACGCTTTTTTTTTTTTTAAAGAGAGAGGGAGAGAGAGAGAGAGAGGGAAAGAGAGAAACAATTTTTATTTAGTTTTTCATGAAGGTTGCTCTGAGATTTTGTTGTGTTCGTGGTGCTGGGGTTTGGTTTGAACTCACGTACTTGCACATCCTGGGCAAGTGCCATAACTGCCAAGCCACCTCTCCAGCCCTGTTTACACTTTTTATTAAGAAAAATTTGACACATACACAAGAGACAGAAGAATGTAATGAAACTCCATGCATGTATCATCCTGATTTCAACAATGACTACTCAACCAATTTTGCTTGTTCTATATTTGTAACTCCTCCTTCTATCCCCAGTGATTATTTTGAAACAAATTTCAGTTGTATGGGTTTCTCTATATTTTGTGATTAAGTAAATTAAACTTAATTTAATATAAAATCAGCAAGGATGGGGGAGAGAGAGAGGGAGAAAAAAATACCCTTGATGAACATGGATGCAAAAATATTCAACAAAATACTAACAAACCAAATTCAACAAATTTTAAAGAGATTGTTTATTTACCAGCATCAAGTTGAGTCATCCCAGAGATGAAAAGATGGTTTGACATATGCAAATCAATGGACATGATAAACCACATCAACAGAATTAAAGATGAAAACCATGTGATCATATTAATATTTATGAAAGAGGCATAGTTATAAAATTCAATAACACTTTGTGATAAAAACACTAAACGAATTAGGAAGGAATATACCTCAACATTAAATAAAGGCCAGATTTAATAAGTTCATGGCAAATGTCATACTGAATGATGAAAACATGAAATGTTTTTCTCTAAGATTTGCAACCAGACAAAGATACCTACTTTTATTGGTTTTAAGCCACATAGTATCACAAGTCATAGTCTAAGCAATTACACAAGAGAAAGATTAAAGACATGATCTTATGTATGGAAAACTCATCCCTCCACCAAAAATTTATTGTGACTAACAAATGAATTTAACAAAGTTTCAGGATTCAAGACCAACTACAAAAATCAACATTATTGTTATACACCAATAGTGAATTATCTGAAGTAGAAATCAAGAAAGCAGTCCCATTTATAATATCTACAAAATACATAGGTATAAATTTTAAAAAAAGGTGAAAAATCTTCACAATGAAAACTGTAAAATATTGATGAAAGAAATTGAAGAGAACACAAAAAGTGGAAAGACATCCCATGTCCATGGAATGGGAAAATCAATTTTGTGAAATGTCTACTCTGCTTGAAGTGATCACCTCCTCTTGCTTGCTGTGCTGCGACGGGAGCCTTTTTCTAAACTTTTGTCCTCCTCTCAATCTTTCTCATTAAATGCCTGTGGAGGTTTTTGGAGAAGAACCATGAGGAACTGAAAAATTTTCTTATGACGGGAGTCTGCAGATACTCCACGTTGACATGCTAGCCCAACCTGACTTTTAAAATTCATTAAAAATTATCTGATTTTTTTTCCCTCATGAGCTTGTATGGTGCCCAGGCACTGCCAAATATGAAGGACTTACTTATCACTTGTGGAAAATGGCTCACTTCTAGTGACTATAGGTTTTTGATGGGTTCAAGAAGAGTTACTCTTTTATAGATGTTCAGCTTTTTTCTTATTAACATGAGAAAGAGATTCTTCACAATTTTATATATCTTAAACAGATGCACATATACATGATCTTTTCCTTTGTTTAAATTTTTTATAGTTTTTGATGTTTAATTTTTGTACAATAAACTGTGTGCATTTAAAGGTTCTATTTTGATGAGCTTGACACATGTGTATACCTGTGAAATCATTACCACAATCAACATAGTGATTATATCTGTCACAAAAGTTTCTTCACACACCTCTATAAATCATCTCTACTTATTTCCACCCTAACCCCCATCTCTTGGCAGTAAATGATCTATTTTCTGATGAAACATAAATTATCTTCAGATGAAACATAAATTTCAGACTTTCTACACCTTTGGATTACTGTTCACAAATTGCACTTAAACCAACAAAAAATGTAACATAGTCCTCTTGTTTTTTTTATTCAGAGATAGAGGGAGAGAATCAATTTTATTTATTTATTTTCACCTAGTTTTAGTTTTCCTGACAGTTGTGTATTTGGTGCTGGGGTTTGTATAAGCACTCTACTGGTGAGCCACTGCTCCAGCCCACTCCTATCATTTTTGATTAATAGTTCACAGCACATATGATTGCTCACACATGTTAGATATGAGTTTGGGTAATCTAAACAGGTTAATACTATGTTCAGTATGATGAGTTCACCAAACAGGGTCTTGGATGTTAAATTATAATGTTAAATTTCTATAAACATTTCTAAATACTTATTCTTAATCATTATGCTAGTTTATCATGCCTGAACCAGTGTAAGCATTTCATGGACTGCATTAACCAATGGTTCACACTTTGAGTAGCATTATTGTAGAGTTTCCCAAATTCAGATTTAGACTTGAGATTATGTTCTTGAAGTGTAATTTAACATGTGCTAATAAGTTTGATTTCTCTATAAGCTGATAGTTCTAGAATCTTGATCTAGATTTTTTCCCCCAAAATATTTTATGAGCAGTGTATATTTCCATTAGGGGCTATATGTTTGATTGTCTCTCTCCTTTATACTTTACCGGACTGTTGCTGATGCTTATCTAAATCCACTAGTTTATCATGGCTTGCAAAATGATGTTACTGTAATTTTCTCAATTTTTATCACCTTGAGAGATCTTTATAAAAGGACATTTCTTCTCATCAATGATTGGATTGATTTGAGGTAATGTTCATAAAGAAAGTTTGGATAAATGTTTGATTTTTTCCTTTTATTTCCTGTCTTTCAAAACAATGAATTAATGATGTAGCATCCTCCAAAGATGATAAATGAGATTTAAAAATAAATATCATCATGAACCTATACAAATACATTTGATAGATTTCAGATCAGTATAGTTATTATTTTTTATGCTCAAATTGTATCTCCTTTAGCCAGTGGGAGACCTTTCAATTGGGCTTATATGTCTTTTGGACACAATCCTGTTAGCATTAAAGAGATTTTTTTTCTTTCCTTTCTAATACAAAATGTTCCAGGTTTGTCTTAACTGTTTCCTGTTCCAGACTTGGAATTTGCATCTGCAATTTATTTGTTAAAATGAAACGGTATGTAGAGGCCATAATCTGGGTACTAGAAGATCTAAATAATTTTTAATTGGTGCACAATAGTAAACATATCAAATTTAGTCAAACATTTTCCAACTGATGGACAATGACTATTTTTCAACTTTTGGCTTTGAGTTATTATGTATAATCATTTGCTACTGACTGTCTGCTGTCATGCCTGGTGTTAGCCATTCAGCAAAAGAAAGAGATCAGCCAAGTAGCAAACTCTGCTTGTTCTAGCATAGAGATGCTCACTACTCCTTAATTGGTTGGGGGGAGATATGTGGTGGGAACTTGAATCTGGATGATTTTTATCCAGTCTTCAACATAAATCTGAAAAGGGAGGACAAAAAAAGATTATTGTCATATGAATTAATCACTGGGAGACAGAACAGAACAGATTTTTCTTTCCAACTGTAAGATGAAATGTCATCTGCATAAGACCTTAGTCTCCTGCAGCCAAATCCTAAGACTTATATAGACTCCATGAATTTCCTGATCTTAGAAAACAAGCTAAAATCTACCAGTGACTTAAATAAACATTGCTACTGAGCTAACATCATTTATCAATAAGGAAGCCTATGAAATCTTCATGGATGAAGAGAAAACTGCAAAGTATTCCTTTGACAAGATTTTGCTAATCAAACTGAAGTGCACAATTAGGTCATAAAAATAAGCTAAGAGGAAAAAAAAAGAAAAAGTAAAATCCCACAAAGGATTCTTTTATGTTGCTCTTTGGGAATGGGAGAGTGAATGTAGTTGTAGGCAAAACAGTGGCTTAGTAATGAATGTTCACAGGTGGTGCTAGAAAATCATATGACTGCCTATTCCTGTCCATGAATTTGGCATGTTTGCATGAATAAAGATGCTTTAGTGGTTAAACTATGACAATAAATGAGAAAAATGATGTTTACTGGAATTATTCTTTTTTTCTCTGCAAAATACATTGTGAAAACCACTGCTAATTGTCATTCAGGAGGAAAGTGTCAAATAAACAACATAATAATGAAAAGAAATAAAGAATAATTTATTTATTTGTTCAATATAGTCGTACATATTGGAGGGAATCATTGTTACATATTCATGCATATGTGGATATTGACAAAGTAAGTTAAGGCTGATCCTAGTCCAGGATCTTACCCCTTTATCCATTACCTGCTCTCATGTCTCCTTTGCCTTACCCCCATATTATAGATAGAAATAAGTATATGCACTGTATTAATTTTTAAAATTTCTAAGCTTCTCTGCTTGTGGTGTATAGTTGGGCTTCTCAAGGGAGTTGAGAGTTCCCAGTTGCGTTGATAACCCCCCCTACTCCCTCCCTTGTGCCCCTACCTTCATAATTATGGTTCCCCCTGCTTATATGAAATTTCACCTATTTTGAGATTATTATTTAAGCTTCGCCAACTTTCATCCTGTCTTAGGTTTTACTCTAGCTTTCATATGAGAGAAAACATTTGGCCCTTAAGTCTCTGAGTTTGGGACATTTGACTCAGCATAATTTTTTCCATCTCCATCCATTTGGCTGCAAATGCCATGATATATCGTTCTCTCTAATAACAGAGAACTGTGATACACACATACACACACACACACACACACACACCCACACACCACAGTTTTGAATCCACTCAGTTTTGAATGTACTCATCCAGTGAGGGGCATTTATTAAAAATAAAATTCTGTATTTGCAGGCCAGAGAAATTTCATCTATTTTATTTATTGAATGTCTCACATGTCTAAATATGTTATTCTTACTGTTACATTCTTTTTTCAGTTGAGTAGGAATTTCCCAGGAGCAATCCTTAGTTCTCATTTCTATCTACTATATAATTTTTTATTGGTAATTTTATCCAGTCTCTGGTTTTGAAAACCTTCTACATTCTAAGACTCTTAAGTTCATATTTCTGATTTTGGCCAGGTTAATGTGGAGAACAGACTCTATGCTAATTTAGCCAACAGTCTAACTTAAAATTTCCACTTGAGGGCCTATTGGTATTTCAATCCAGCGTACTTCAGGAGAAGCTCTTAATTTTGTCCTGTAGGTCTGCTCCCTGTTTTGTCTTCCCTGAAGCAAGAAATGGTACCATCAGAAGCCCAACGGACTGGACAGAAGTCTCCAAGTCATCTTGAGTCTTATCTTTTCCCTGTATTACACAGGACCTGTGAGCAAATTCTGCTCTGGGTCTATTTCCATTATTGTGGGTGTCCAAACCACCACATTACTTTCAGCTGGGACTTCTGCCAGGATTCTGCCTCAGTGTCACAGCCTTTTTCCTCGTTGGTCATCTACTGTATTAAAGATGCTGTGCAGGCAGGGGCTCTACCTTGCAGGTTCACATCTAGTGGGGGAGACAGACGTGAAAACAAGCAGCTACATCATCATGCAGCACCTGCTAAAGTGGAGGTGGGTGAAAAGCTGCTTTGGGAGTAGAGGCAAAGGAAAGCAACCAACTGTGACTAAGGAACTATGTCCCTGTAGATGAGCCCGAATTTGCTAAGAGAAGTGGGAGAAACCTACTTTAGATGTATTTAATGACAGATGCAAAAACTGTAAAGTCACGTAATGTGATGTCTTTGGCAGTCACCTTTCAATTGGCGCTTGCATGCTCTTGGTAGCTAGAGATTTCCATGGAGTTCGCATACAAAAAGAGTTTTAAGGAATCCATTTTCAAATCTTCAATTTCCAGCTTTTCAAAAATGCTTCTTCTTGGAGTTCATGTCTACAGTGGTCATTTACTTTCCGGTAGAAAGACTCATCTCTCATGTCTTCCAAATCTCATTTGTTATAATGCCCTGGGCTAGTGTGCAAAAATCCCATAGTGGGGATGGGAAGGGGAAGCACTGGGGACTAAAGTGAAGCATTTATGAATGTGTCAGAATCAATCCTATTATTATGTATAACTACAGTGGACTAATAAAAATATTAAAAATTAAAAAAATCCCTTAATGGTAAATAAAAGGATAAATTGAAACAATCCTGTTATCATAACACATAATGCTCTCAGGTTTCTCTTTTGTTTGTTTGTTGCTGGGGAATCAAGCCCAGGGTCTTTCAGATGCTAGACAAGTGCTCTCTACCTCTGAGCTGTATTCATAGCCTCTAATGTTTTATATACATTTCTGTTAAGTATCAGTAAGAGGGCATTTTGACCTATGTTAGATTCTTTTGAATTTAGAAGAGCAGAAGTTATAAAAGATGGTGATAGTATTCTTTAAAAATAAAGGACTATTTTAAGGACTACCAAAATTTTCAGTATTCATTGGATAGAACTAGTGGTATAAAATTTTCATGATTACTTTCATATTTAATGACATTTATTCAATAAGGCAATTAAACCTTATTTTAACCATATTATGAAATAAATATTCCAATTCCAATTGAACTTTCTATGTACCATGTAGGTGAGGTCCTGGTGCAGAAATTGAGATTTAGCTGATAAAGAGGGACTGTGATTGAAAGGCCACTTTGACCACAAAGCCTCTGCTGTTGGCTATGTGCACATGCATACTGATAGGATAGGGGTTCTTTTCCTGTCTTGGAACATGCCTATGACCAACAACCATGCTGGAGGAAGTGCTGTTTGGTATTAATTGATTCTACATCTGTTGAAAGAAGCTGGTGACTCCAATGTATCTAGTCTCAAATCTTAGGAATTTATAGGATTCTGTCTAGAATGAAATAACTCTCAGAGAGTAATCATGATTTCAATGCTTGAAAATGATGGAATGTCCAAGCTTTTCCTAGGAGATGCTCCTATTTTGTGGACTTTTTCTGATTTCAAGCAATATTTGAAGTACAGTCTTTTTTCTCTTAGAACGTTAAGCTCATTTGGCAACTGAAATCTATGCTCACATTTTCCTCTTCTTTGCATTTTGACAATTGAACTCAAGAGTGTTGGGTGTGGGGCCTGGGGCTGAGAAGCACTGAAGCTAAGTGCTCGCTCTGTTACAAGGTGACTTCAATGGGGTGCTCCTTACTCCTCTTGGAATTTGAAGGGAAGGGGGAAAAGAGATTAGAGGCACAAAAGCCTGGTGGTAACTGCTGGCTCTTCTTTCCATTGCCCCTTTGCCTGTCCTGGTGAGAAGGAAGGACTTTCTTCCTGCTGTATAGTTTTTTTTTTTTTGGTACTCCAGCTGTGAAAGTAATTGATGTCCTTCTGGACCCCAAGACGTCCACAGACATCTACTTTCATTTTGAGGCAGAAAAAAAGTTCAAGTGTGTATTGTGAGTGGTGTGTAAAACCATTATTCTTTATTTTATCAAAATGAGGAGGAAGCATAGGAAAGGTATAAAAGTGAGTACTGAGCTTCTGTGATAAACAGACTGCTTAGGTTTTAACAATGAAGAACTCTTCCTGGAGAATGAATTATTCTGGCATTCATTCGTTCACTCATTCCTGGAACAGATACTGAGACCTTATGTGTGGGACCCCATGCTGACTTCAGGATCAGCAAAGATGAATAAAAGAGAGTGCCCACCAATGTGGTTCCCCATCCTTTGGTGAATGTATGTGTTTTTAAACACAAATGTTACAATGTCATTTGAAATATGATGAAGAGGAGGTAGGAATACTACAGGAAGAATGACCTTTTTCTGGGTCATCAACGGGAGGAAGGGTGGATGTTATAAAGATAATGACCTTTGAGTCTTCAAAGAGTTATTTAACATCAGAAGCTCAGCCTGGATGGGGGTTTTGTGGGGCTGGGTTCTGGCTTCACCACTTGGCTCTCTGATTTGGGGCCTTTGCCCACACCTGTAAATGGTAAAAGTGGACCACAGGGTCATTGTGAAATTTATTGAGATGGTGTCCAAAGAGTGAAAACTCTGTAAAAGCAGGATCTGTCTTCATGGTCCTGGCTCTTCTTTACTGTTTCTGCTGAAGGATAAGTAGAATTTATTAATCAGAGGGCAGAGAGGCACAGATAAGAGATGGAGTTTACTAGGCTAATGTAGGAACCACAGATAAAGGTGGTTCTTCTCCCACAACAAATAAAAAGGAGCTGAGTCCTCCTTGATTTGGGTCTGTATTTTGTGGGGTGGGGATATAGGAAGGTGTTAAAACCCTCTAAAGACACATAAATAAATTAAAAAGAAGATGATTTGGTCCAAGTTGTTTCAATGCCCATTCTCAGGAGGGGTGTGCAAAGCGTCGGTGTTCATAGTAAATTTGCCTTTACAAATGCATTTTTTTTTTACTGACAGAAAGCAGGCAGGTTGAATGTCAGTGGAGCCAGAAGATTTCATGCATGTGCCAGGTACAGACTGGGGTGGCAGCAGCATTGGTGTGCTGCATGAAATGTTAATGGAATTTGACTTGGAGTCTCCTTTGCTTATTTTCTCTTTAAATCAGGATTCTATCAAGCTAATGGTTCTAGCCTTAGTTATACATTAGAATTTCCTGGAAGGTTTAGAAAACACCAATGCCTATACTGCATCTCTGGAGACTCTGTTCCATATCGTTAGAGGGGCAGTCCCAGGCTCTCTCATTTTTCCGAAGTTCTCATTACAACCCCATGTTGCCACCAGGTCATTTTAATGCATGATCAAGGTTTGTACCCCTTGCCTTGGGGAATAGAAGGATCACCTGTGTTGTGGTTCAGAACAACTTTGACCCTGCATAGTCACACTGTGCCTTCCATATACAGAGAAATCTGCTTTTGTGAGAATGGGTTGAGTTCCTTCCTTCTTGGAGAATAATTTTAATAGTAGAAAGAATGCACTGTGTAGTCATCCCTCAACATCACAGGGAGATTGGGTCCAGGAGCCTATGAACACCACAAATGCACAGATGCTCAAGTTCCTTATATATTATGGCATAATATGTGCATCGAACTGGTCCACCCAAATGCTTTAAATCTCTGGATTACTTATAATACCCAGTACAATGTAAATGCCATATAAATAGGTGCTATGTAGTGTTGTTCATTTTATTTGTATGATTAGTATTGTTGTCTCATTACTTGTATTGTTCCCACACTCCCTGAATATTTTCTGGGCATGGTGGGTTGAATCCATGCATGGGGAACCTGCAGACAGAGAGAGCTGATCAATAGTGAAGGTACTTCTGGCTTGCTTGAGAGGATTCTTGACCTTCATCCAATTTATTCTCTCACATTCAGATTTAGTTACAATAAAATTAATTTCTGTGTCTTTGAGTGTTACCTTTGCAGACTGTAGATATCTCTGTTCTGCTCTTGATCTTTCTCTCTTCTCTCTACCAGCTCTGCCTGGTGATGCTGAGCATTGACCACTGCAGCCCTCCCAGGTTGACACTTGGGGCTACTCAGGGAATTCTCCTTCCTTTGCTGTTACACTGAGGCACTTTGAGCAGGCACCATGCCCTCTGCAGCCATGTTGGTCGGTATCTCTCTATTGCTGGAGTCCACGCAAATCACACCCCTAGGTATGAGCATCAGCATCGAAGTGGCATCATTTCTTTGAGAAACCCTGAGGCAAGTCAGCTGTTGAATTAATCCAAGCAAGTTTCTTTGAGGAGCATCAAATAGTGCCTGCTCCCCAATAAAAAGCCAAGTTAATATGAATTGCTTTATTTTTTTTTTGCCAAAAGAAAAAAAAAAAGATTACTGGAGTTGCAGATGGGAAAGCTAGACCTTTTGATCCTCTGTTGAGCACCCATTGGCAATTTTGACTTTTGGACTGAATTCTGGGCAGGTTCACTCAGATTGTTTGAGTGTGAACGCCCGGGGACTGAAGGTTACAAGTGGTGTTTTTGCAAACTGCCAAACCTCAGAAACTGGCACTCTACCAGGTGGAAGCAGTTGAGTGTCTCTGTGCACAGTGATTGTGTAGGGAAAAAGACAAAACTAGTAGAAGAGAAAATCGTAGCATGAGAGAACTGTAAAAGCCTATAACCTAGAAAGGAAAGGGTATATTCTTTATATATAAAGGATTTTACATGTTCATTTTTTGATGTTCCAAGAAAATTTGTTAGTTCTCTGAGCACCAAGAGAGAAAAAAAAATCCCCCAAAACATGCTCTGATGAACACAGTAATTAGAGATTATTCTCTTGTGCCTTGGAAAAGAAGTTAACCAAAATAAAAACAAAAACACCACAAACACAAAACCAAAAAATAAGCATGACAAAAAAGGAAATTTAAAAAAGTTACCTACAAAGTCTATGAATAGAGTTGGTGATTATATACACAAGAGAGGTTGGCATAGAAGCAGTGATTTGATTAATTCCAGTAAGTAAAAGATCTTCCTCCAGTGACTGGTGCCTGCAAATGAAAGCTCACACGTGGGTACCACATTGGAGAAGGTTGTATTGGCAACCTCTTTTCCAGGAGGAGCTGTTTAATGATGAAAGCCCATTAATTGTGGAGGAAGACTGCATGGTGCTCCCCACTCTCTCCCGCGGAACCACTCATATTGTCACTTCAGAAAGTGGGCAGAAATGTGGTTCCATTGAAAAAGAATTAGGGGCCCCAAAGCTTTTCTCCCATTTCCTTTCCATTGGAAGCACATCTTAACCTTTTGGAAGGTTTAGGATGTTTGAAAAGTGGTTAAATAAACAGCACTACTGGACCATTGTCCGTTGAATGTCTTGGAGTATTAGCTGTTTATTTCACTGACATATTCTGAAAGGTCTATAGGGGGCTTTTTCAGAAGTCAGGACCTCAATGTAATATACAAGCATTGATTCTGATATTTCCCTTGATAACGGTGCTTGACCATATTGGGGTCGTAAGTCAGTAAGGTTCATTGGCTGCTGCAATGCTCACTGTCACCGGTAATAAGTACAAAGGACTTGCCCTAAAAGCTGGCTTATAAAACTTTAAGGAAACTTGGATTGCTTAAGAGAACTTGCAGGACTCCGGGGGGTGCCAGGCAGACCTTAGTTGTCTACTTATATTAATTTCACAGAGTTCAAAGGGTCAAGAAAGGCGGTTGGTGATGCTTATTAATTTATGAAAGACAGACTTGTCTGTCTTGCTATCTCACTTTGACCATCCTGCCTTTACTTTTAGAAAATTTAATATAAATTAAACCTTACCAGGCAAGAGTGCCCTAAAGGATTAAGTCTAAAGTTCACAGCTGGACTAAAAGGATCCAAAGCTGCTATGTCTTTTTACAGGGACAATTTCATTTGAAGTGATGTTTGAACAACAGAACCACATAATGGACATAAAACATGAGAAGAAAAAGCAATTAGAGGCATATCACAGTTGGTCAAGGATTAGGATATTTAAAAAATATAAGACCTATTTGCTTCTAAGGAGTTTTTATTCTTCTTTCTTCAAGAAATAATGGCTTATAACAAGGGTGTCTTCTTGGCCATAAGTGGGGGCATTGATGCTTGTTAAGATGGGGATGTTTGTGCATCGTAGTAATGTCTCAAAGCCATGTCTGACTGCTGAGGCCAAGCTCTGCTGAGTAGAAATGGGAACAGGGAAATGGAACATTGCCATAGAAACTGAAGCCAGTCTTCCTAATGGGAATGCTGCTCTCTGGTTGATTTGCGTTTGAATAAAGGAGGGAAGGCCAGAATCATGTAAAGAAATGTATTTAACAATATGATTTTACAAAAAACTTTGAATGTTTTCCTCATTTTACTTATGAGGGAATTAAGGTTCAGAGAGATTAATATATTTTCTTAGGTTGTATGGCTAGGAAACAAAGAATCTGCCCCCTCCCTTCACCAAGGGATCAGACTGAGGATCACTACTTCTCTGTGGGGCTTTTATTTTAGGAGGCCTTTTTGAGAAACAGATGTGCCCAGGCACTGAGTGAGGGATGAAAATCAGGGCAGATTGGCCGTAGTGCTTTGGGCAGGGGGGGCACAGGAAATAGAAAATTAGATTGGAAAATTATAGTCACACATACATAGTCAAATAGGCTAGTAATTTGATTTTTACTCTAGTTGTGGTAGCCATTTAGAAGGTTGAATCAGGGAACACTTAGGCTTAGTGATTTATGATTTTAAGAAAGTTCACACTGAGAGACTACTACTTCCTGTTGGGATGGAGTAGCTGGTGGTAGAGACTGCTCCTCTAGAGGACAAGTGAAAAAAGGCCAAATGTCCTATTCTGTTTGGGCTGCTGTAACAAGATACTAGAAAAGCTGGGTAAATGACAAACATTCATTTATCACAGTTCTGGTGGATGGAAAGTCCAAGATCAAGGTGTCTTCAGATTCAGTTTGTGATGAGAATCCACTTTCACACAGAAGATGCCTTCTTGCTGTGTCCTCATATGGTGGAAGGGGATGTCTAGGTCTCTGTCAACTCTTTTATAATGGCATTAATTCTATTTATGAGGGCAGAGTCCTCATGACCTAATCACCTTCCCAAGGGTCCCATCTCCTCATACCATCACCTTGGTGATCAGCAGGGATGTAAACATTCAGACTATAGTACCAGAAAAAATATGTAGAATCATTTGTTTGAAGGGAGCAGAAAGAAAGCTTTGGAGGCAAAGAGGATTTGAGCAGTTAAGACTCTAGAAAAGTGAGGGTCTGACTTCTACCTCTTTAGACTGGGTTTACTGCTTGTTTGGGATACAGGCAAGAAACTGAACATAAAGAATTTGCACTAGTGGTAGGCTGCTGGAGGAGAAAAGAGAAACCAGTAGAGCTTCTGGAACAAACTTGAAAGGTCTCAGACATTCAGCCAGGTGTTCCCCTAGGGCAGTTGAATTCTGATGCTGTGTGGAATAGGAGGCAAAAGCCTAAGCATCAGTTTTCTAAAAAAATAACACAGCAGAGTTTCCACTAGTCTTCATAGTCTCAAGAAACAAAGTTTAGAATTCAGCACTCCCTCAGCAGGGGAGGGGCATGATCCAATGAATACATTGGATTTTTAGGTGAAAATTTTGAAACACTATGCCTGAGATAAGGGAAAACCTTTACTGACAATTATTTGGACTGCAACACAGACTTGAAGCAGAATAGTCTCTGCTTAGATTAAGGTGATCACCTATTACTCTCTCTGGCTGAAGGAAGGAGTGGAATAATGTCCATGGAGGAAAGTAACATCATCTAGGGTCTCCAAAAGTTTTAGAAACAATGTTCATTAAATCAGTAATGACTGGACATGCAAAAGGGCTACATGAGTGAAAATGGGGAGAAAAATAAAACAAAAAGAATAAGCCCACATTTTATCCAAATATTGCTGTTAGTGAATGAGACTTTTAAATAACTGATACTTAAATTTAAGAATACGGAGAAAAGAGCTGAAAAGAGAATGTGTCAGAGGTTTCAATATATAAAATATATGGGCAACTCTAAAACTGAATAATGCAATGTCAGTGATGATAATCTAATGTAAGAAGAATTAGTGAGTTGGAAGATAGTTCAACAGAATATTAATACTGAAGCACAAATAGAAAAGAATATATATGTAGAAGAACATTAGAGAAATGTGGAACTCTGTCACTAGAGCTAACATAAATAGAATCCCAGAAGGAAAGTATAGGGAATGGAGCAGAAGCAATACTTAAAAAGGTCATGGATGAATTTTTTTTAAAAAGGGAATGTGAGAGAGAGAGAATCAATTTTTATTTATTTATTTTACATGGTCTTTGCTTCACCAACACTTAGTTGTGTATGTTCTGGTTTAAACCCAGGTCTTCACACATGCCAGGTAAGCATCATAATCACTGAACCACCACTCCAGTCCCACAGATGAAATTTTTTTAAAACTGATGAATGATGTTACTTTACAGGTTCAGGGAAGCTCTATGATTTTGAAAAGTATAAATATAACATCACAACATTGTATTTCAAGTAAATATTATAATAAGAGTGCTAATAACCACAGGCAAAAAGAAAAATAATGTGCATTCCTTCAAAGGAACAAGAATAAGTCTGATACCTGACTTGCCAATGGGAACAATGGAAGCCAGAAGACAATGGAATGATACCTTTAAAGCACTAAGAAGGTAATTCTGGTGTCCAGAAAAGAGAATGGGTTGGGGTTAGAGTTGGCTAGACAGAATATAAAAAGAGAAAGTAGTAGATCTTTATAGTTTTACAATGTCTTGTAAGTGGTTATTATGCTTAGACAAAAGTGATGATAGAGATGGAAAGACTGGATTGATATAATAAATATTTAGGAGATCAAAATCCTCAAAAGAAGCAGAGAAAACCAATCAATAAAATAGAAAACCATGACTCAAAAGATTGTTTCATCTGTATTATTTTCTTATTTTCTTAAAGATTTCCTTAGCCACCTCATGGACCATCTGATTAACTGAAATGAAAACACATCTTTTCCATAAGAAAGTCTCTTCTGCAAGCCATGCTCTCTCATTCTTGTCTTCACATCTAATGCTTGGACAGCAACTGAGTACTGCTCTGGTTCTCTGTGAAGAATTCCATGAGAACTCAGGGTAGGAACTTTGGTAGGGAGTATTAGCTCTTATCTCTGTCGTATCACATGTTCTCCAAGTGGGTGATCGTCAGAGCATATGGTTGTAGATACGTGGGCTTGACAATAAGACAAGGACTGGGTTGGGTAGATGTGGTACTTTCTTTGAAGTCCTTCAGTTCAAAGAAATCTGAACAAGGGAAGAAGGATTTTATATCTAATTCATTTATTTTGCAGATTAGGCTCTTTTATTGACTTTAAAAATAGAGCTTCCCGCAATTTCCAGGCATAGTTTCTCTTAGAATACTGAAAGGTCAAGATAGGTTAATATTTTCTGATGGGATTGAAACAATAGATGTATTACTATTTCCAGTTCAGAGTTGGGGAAACAGGGAGGATGGAGGACATCATTTGTACAATGCTCTCAACTTTGCAGCTCATCAATATCAGCAACTAACATGGGCTAGTGTTTGTCAATGAGTTCTATTGAATAACACTGTTTAGGTCTGATTTAACTGTATCTGAACATCATCTCTGTCTTCCTTGCACCAGTACAACTCATTTCCATTTGGAAAATAGGATTGCTGATATTGTAGTATCCTCTCTATGTGTGGGTGATATGTTCCAAGATGCCTCGTGGATGCCTCAAACTATAAATATTACTGAACACTAAATTTTAATGCGTTTTCCAACTTAACTAAGAACTTACCATGTACAGTGGCTGTAACTCTTTTAGTATAAGCTGTGACAGCAAAACTGTGATGAATTTCTTTTTCCTTGTTCAAAATTTCATGGATAGACTATTTGTCCTTGCCATAGATATTACCAACCTCAGCATACAAATTTTTTTCTTTATTTATTAAGTGAAGAACTTTCATCTTTTAAAGGAAACACTTTGAGTTTTTTCTTTGGCATGTCTTAGTTGCCAGCATCGCTACTCTTGCTCAATGGGTCATTATTAAGTAAAATAAAGGCTATTTTAATACATGCACTGTGTTAACATGCATGTATCCAAATAGATAACAAAGTTATCTGTTAAAAACTAAGCAAATAATGGATGGGATAGAGGATGACAGTGTGAAATTTTTGTCATGCTTAGAATTGCGTGCAATTTACTACTTATGACTTGCTTATTTATAGAAACTTCTATTTGATTTTTGGACCATGATTGACCATGAGCAACTGAAAGTGCAGAAAACAAAACTGTACATGGAGTGGGGTGGAGTCTGTTGTAATATCGGCATAAGGTAGTGCCAGGTACTGAGCCCAGAGTCAGACACATGTCAATAAACACCACATTCTATCCTTGTGGCCTGATTGGATTGAAGTCAATGATCTTAAGGACCAGCATAGACCATGTACTTTGATGAGTTGTTCAGACAATAATGACTTGTTCTCTCAGTACATGCATAGGAATCTTTGAACACATAATTGTATGTCTTTTGTCAGGAAGGGATGGCAAAATCTAACACGGGAGAAAAGCCAGGCTCATTTGAGAAAATTAGAGTCATGGGGACTAAGAAGGGCAACAGAATTAATTATAAGCTACTTATTCTTTTTTTTAAGCAGTACAACTTGGGTCTCAATAAAAATGGAGTTTGGTTATTTTACATTCTGCTCATGCATGGTTTGAATCAATGACTTCGAAGGACAGGGACTATTTAGTTTATGTATTAGTATCCTACTGCTGCTATGACAGATTACAAGAAACTGAATGGTCTAAAACAACACAAATTTATTTTCTCATGCCTCTGGAAGTCAAAAGTCTAAAATTAATTGTCTGTGCAGCTGTGTTCCTTCAAGAGTCTTTAGAGAAAACTGTTGCCTTGCCTTTTTCTCTTCCCGGAGGCTCCCTTTTCTGCATTTCTTGACTCATGGGTCCTTCCTTGCACCAGTACAACTTTTTGTTATCCTTGTCAGTTCCACTGACTTAGGAGGACCCTTATGATTACATCAGACCACCAAGATGGTTCAGCTCAGTTTCTCCATCTTACCTTAATTATATCTGCCAAGTTCCTTTTACCATGTGATATAATATTAACAAGTTATGGGGATTATGATGTAGACATCTTTTGAGGTACCATTATTAAGCTTAATATAAATCATTTTTTGTGATAAAATATACATAGTCATAAAAGAAAAATATTAAAAATATTACAGAAGTATACACTTCCGTGGCATTACATAAATTTATATCACTATACTACTATTGCCAACATCAATTTTCCAGAACATTTTCATCTTTTCCAGTTGGAATTCTGTATCTGCTAAATCTTACCCTCCTTCTTCAGTCCTTCCTTCAAGACCCTGGAAACCACCATTTTTCTTTCTGCTTTGGTGAATTGACTTTGCTAGATACCTTATAGAAATGGGGTAGTACAGTATTTTTCTTTTCTTGACTGACTTATCTCACTTAACATAATGTCCTCAAGGTTCATGTATGTTGTAGCCTATGTCGGAATCTCCTTTTTTTAAAGACTGAATAATATTCCATTGTAGTATATACCACATTAAAAAAAATCCATTCATGGGGCTGCAGACATGGGTCAGTGGTAGAGTGCTTGCCAGACATGTGTGAGGACCCAGGTTCAATCCCCAGCACCACATACACAACTAAGTGGAAGAAAATCAAGCAAACAAACAAAAAACAGATGAAGGAATAAAATTAATTCCCTCTCTCTCTCTCTAAAAAAAATATCCATTCATCTATTGGTGGGCACTTGGGTTGCTTTTACCTTTTGGCTTTTGTCAGTAATGCTGCTATGAACCTGAGTGTACAGATATCTGTTAGCGTCCTTACTATGAGGAATTGCTCCCATCTAAAACCTTTTATGAGGTCTGAGTATTTTAGCTCAATTATACTCCAATTCTCTTTGGAAACTTATCAGTAACCTTGCACTGGGAAGCAGATGGTTTACTTTTGTGAATATACTGCTGTGTTAGGTAAATGCTTGGATTTCATGGCAATGATTCATCAAATGGAGAACCTTGCACAAAACATCAGAAAGAAATACATGCAGTCTATCTGACCAGCTTCTCTGATCATCAGAATCCAGACTGCAGTAATTACTTGGAGTTTACTGGGTTCAGAGACCTAACCCAGAAAAATCTGAAGGAAACGTTAAACTTGTTGCTGGAAGATTCAATGAAAGGTTAAAAATGTGTCAATCTGAAAGTAGAATAGTGATTACTAGGGATTGAGAAGGTGCTGGAGTGGTGGTGGAGGGGGTAACGGTAGAAGTACTATGGAGGATGGATATAATCAATGCACACTGTGCATGTGTAGCTTATAATATCAAAAGTAAGTACAAAATCAAAAACTGGACAGGCTGGTAATGATAATGGTTCTGGTGTTTTATTTTTAGTATGAAGATGAATTTGTACATATTTGTTTCATTAGGCTCAATAACACACACACAAGCATGCATGTGTAGATTTATGGCAGATATTTAATACTTCAAAATATTAAATAATAGAAGCATGTAAAAAGAAAGCTTAAGTTCACTACAAGTTTTCCCAAAGTGGCTAAATCATAAATGGTAATTTCAGTAGATATTAATATGCATGTAACTGAAAAAATTTAGGAGTCAAAGTATGATTTATAGATGATTGTTGCTATGTGTTAGAATGCACTAAAGGTTTAAGTTGGATAACTAATGGAACATTTGATGAGTTAGCAAACTTTGGAAGACATAAAGTGAAAACAAAGGAAGGATATGCCTATTGCAGCCTAACCCAGTGGAAATCAGTATTAAGTAGAAAAAAAAAGGAGGGATTTTTTTTTGGTTCAAAAAGTCTTACATATTGAAGGGGTACATTGCTTCACATTCATACATGCATATGTATAGACAAAGTAGCTTAAACCCAATACTTGTCCAGGATCTCCCCATTCTCATGTCTCCTGTGGTTCCCCCATTACATATATAGCTGACAATATACATGTGTATTAATTATTGAAATTTCTAGATTTATATGCCTGTCTGAGATAGTTTGGCTTCTCATGGGAGACAAGTGTACCCTGCAGTATTTAATACCCCCTTTTCACTCTTTCTCCTCCCTTCCTTTTTCCTCCCCTTACCCCCTTCATAGCTATAGTTTCCAACTTATGTGTTGTTTCAAATTTGGTGGGTCTATTAATTAAACTTGATTAACTTTCATCCTATCTTAGGTTTCATTCTAGCTTCCACATATGAAAGAAAATATTTGACCCTTAAGTCTCTGTGTTTGGCTTGTTTCACTTAGTATGATTTTTCCTTTTCCATCCATTTACCTACAAAAGTGATGATATTGTTCTTTCTAAGGATGAGTAGAATGTATATGTGTATGTATATGTATAATCACAGTTTTTGGATCTCTTCATCCAGTGATGGGCATCTGGGTTGATTACATAATTTAGCTATTATAAATTGAGCTGCTATAAACATTGATGTAGTTGTGTCTCTGTAATATGCTGATTCTAGCTTTTCTGGGAAAGCACTCAGGAGTGAGATAGCTGAGTTGTATGGTGGTTCCATCCCTAATTTTTTAAAACTCTTTTTATAAAAATTTTTGAACAACCATACAAGTTTTTAACAAAATAATATAAAATGTGTATAGCTTCTGGATATTAGATTTACTCCCAGGAGTGCCCCCCCCAATTACCCACCCTTATCCCTCCCTTCCCTTTCCCACAATATCTCTAAAAAAGTATTAAGTTGTATAACATTACACCTTATCTGGATTTAACACATGACCACCTTTCTGAATGGCCAGGGTCTAGTTCCAGCCTCCACAGATGAGTGGAGACATTTGACCCTTGGTTCTCTGGGTTAAACTGATTTTACTAAGCATAATTTCTTCCATAGCCATCCATTTATCTTCAAAGGCTGCAATATCATTGTTTCTAATTGCTGTGTAAAATTCCATGGTATATACATACCACAGTTTTTGGATCCATTCATCCAGTGAGGGACATATGGGTTGTTTCCATAGTCTAGCAATAGTAAATTGAGCTGCTATGAACATAGATATTGCTGTGTCACTATAATGTGCTGATTCTAAATCCCCTGGAAAGATACCCAGGAGTGGAATAGCAGGCTCATCCTGTATGGTGGGCTCATCCCTAGTTCTTTGAGGATTCTCCACACTGCTTTCCAGAGGTGCTTTACCAGTCTGCAGCTCCACCAACAGTGTATTAGTGTGCCTGTCTCTCCACAGCCCCTCCAGCATCTATTATTGTTTATTTTATTCATTTTTGCTATTCTGACTGGCATAAGGTGATATCTTAGAGGAGTCTCCACGCTGCTTTCCAGAGTGGCTGGAAAGAATTAATTTTGAATATTTAGATCATAGACATTAAACCATTGAAGATTACCCCCAAGGGTCTTCAGATGATTCATATTTTTGCATAAGATGTTTGCTTAGAGACTAAAAGTCAGCATTAGGTATTGACAACATGATTTTTAACTCATATAGGGATATTTTACTCCTTTGAGAATAGTTTCAATTTGCATTATTGTTATAATTTTAGAATTGGATTTTTACAAATCCTAACATTTTCTTCAAAGGAATTATGGTTAAGCAAGGGGAATTACTGAAAACAAAAAATATGACAGAAAGAGAGTTGAAATAGAGCAGGCAAAAAATAAAGGAGTGGGCAGGAAACAGAGACTGGTATAGTGGAAAGAGCAGTCTTGGTTTAAATCTTTCTCAAGTTTAAATCCTGGTTCTGCCATTTACTAACTGCGTGACTTGGTCAAGTTCCTCAGCCTTTTTGATATTCACTGAGCACACCTGTATGTGGGGAATAACAGCTTCCCCTGCCCATGATGTTGTTGGGATCACGATATTTGTAAACAGATAGAATGTGACTCATGAAGAACCAAAAAAGAATGGAAAGAAGATGATCATATGCTTATGATCTGCATATTTGTAATTCCTACTATGCTATAAAAGAGAGTTATTGGGGCTGGAGCATTGGCTCGGTGGTTATGGTGCTTGCCTGACATATGCAAGTACACAGGTTCAAACCCCAGCACTCAGGTACACAGCTAAGTGTCAGAGCAACTAAAGCCATGTGAAAAAGTCAATAAAAATTGATTCTCTCTGTCTGTCTCTCTCACTGTCCTTCTCTCTCTAAAGAGAGAGAGAGAGAGAGAGGAGAGAGTCATCACCACAAATACAGCTATGTGTGAATGAACAATGTGAAAGCAGAATTTTTAGGGAGTGAGATTTACTCTCTAAAGAAGGTAAGGGGGAGAAAGGCTGTGGTACCCTAATACAAATAAAAATAACTTTAATATTATTATTATTTTTTGCCTGGTGCCAGCCCTGTGACTGAACTAAGAACTTTCCCCTCCATGTAGTGCAGATTGCACGTCTGGCATACGGATGGGTTGTTTGTAAATGTGCTTGTGCTATGCATCCCAGCATATGTGATTGTTCCCAATAATAAAAGATAACAAGCTGGTGGCTAAAGAGGAAGGTGAGATGAGGTTGGGTCCATTGTTAGGGGTGTGTTCAGTGTGTAAAGGTTTTATATTCAGAAAATTGGGTAACCCTCTATGTTTTTGGAAGTGATGATGATTGAATAAAGCACATAGATGGAGCCAGGCACACCTGTGATGCTGTGGCTTAGGGTGTGTCCCAAGGGTCCATCGTGATTGAAGGCTTGGTCTGCAGGCTGGTGCTATTGGGAGGGGCTTAGCGGAGGTCCTTGGGTGATTGGGGATGGGCTTTCAGGAAGTAGTTCTCTTATAATCCCTTTAGTTTGCTTAGAAAGGTTGTTTTTAAAAGGAGCAAGCCCTGGCTGCCCCCCTTTTCTGTAAATCTGGCTTCAGATGTAACTACCTGCTCACTCTTGCACATACCCTTACCGTTGCTATCCACACAATGAGGTGATACAGTCAGAGAACTTGCTCTATACCATTTGGGTTTTGAACGTCTAAAACCATGAGTTAAATAAACCTCCTTTTTTTTTTTCATAAGGAGTGTTATGTGAGGCATTTCATTATAGTGATGAATACCTGGCTAATTCGTGTTAAATCTGGGCTCTTCCATCTTAGACAGATAACTTTACCTCATTGAGAAAGTGGGAAAACGTGTTTCTTTAATCTTTGATTTCTAAGTATGACCTTTGATATTTCCCCACAGATGTGACCATTGCAATTGGCCTTCTTCATTTAAAATGAGGTCCAATTCTGAAAGATTGCATGTTTCCTCTCCCACTTGTTGCCCATTCCCTGCTCCCTATTACTTTTTTAAAAATTTTTTTATTCAGAAATTTATTTGTTGAACAATCAAATAAGCTTCTAACGAAATAATATAATATATATATAAATTCTGAAAATTAGATTTACCCCCAAGAGCCCCCCTAATTACCCACCCTTATCCCTTCCCCCCTTTCCCAAAACATCTCTACAAATGTCTTAGGTTGTGTGACATTACACCTTATCTGGATTTTAAACATGATAATAGACCTCCTTTCTCAATGGCCAGGGTCTAACTCGAGCCATCCCAGATGAGTAAAGACATTCGACCCTTGGTTCTCTGGGTTATGTTTATTTCACTCAGCATAATTTCTTCCATAGCCATCCATTTACCTTCAAAGGCTGTGATATCATTTTTTAAAGCAGCAGAAGGGCCTAAGATTCCTGGCAATTACAACTATCACTAATAAGAAGCTCCTGTCACTTGGGGTGCATGTTATGATGGTAGTTTTCACCTAAGAGGGCTTTTTAAAAAAATCTGGTTCTAGGGCTCAAAACCAGGGTTCTTGAGAGGTTCTAGTGTAACACAATTGCTCAGAAATTCTGTGCAACAATTGTGATTCTTGCTTCACTACCCATAGCCCCTTCCTCTGACTGCTGTGATTCCCACCCTAGTTCCCCATCTATCTTGCTCCAGAGAAGTCTCATCACTTGCATACATTTGTTTTCCTTAATGGGGCTTTAACTCCTAAATCCATGCATATGTTCAGCTCTGGGCTTAATCAAGGCACAGAATGAATCCCATGGTTTCTTTCAGACTCCCCTTTAAGTTTAAGTTAGGGAATCAGTGCCAATCCCTCATACTCTTCATTGAGGTTGTACCCTGCCCTGTTTTGCCTCTTCTAAGGATGAGTCTTTCTTACACAGGAAATAGGTCAATTCTAAGAACCTTGGCAGCACAAGTGCTAGTTTTCTCTAAAAGACTCTGGACAGTTGCCTTTGCAATTTCTTCACTCTCCCACCAGTTTCCTCCAGTGCTAAATCTGCACTGTGCTCCCCAAAGAAGAAACAGGAGTGGGCTTGATGCTTCTACCTGTCTGATTATTTGCTATTGGCTTCTTTGTGAGCTCAATCTAGATATGGCAGGCAGAGGCTGGAGCTGGGCATTGACAAAAATAAATTCAAAAAACAAAACATTCAAATTATTTGGGATTTATTAGGAATACAATCCAGAAGATACCAAATTCATGTAAATATTTCTGTAGTTAGCATATACCCACGTGTGTAGAGAGCTCATTTCCAAAGTTCAGCTGTGGATATGCCTGAAACCAGGTTTACCATGGCCTTTCCAGTCCCTTTGAAGTGTCCTGAACCAATACTGCTCCACTTGACATATGGCATCTGGAATATGGGGCACAAGTGGAAGCCACGGGCACCTGAAGGTGCTGTGATTTTCACAGTCCTGTTTGTTAGACCAGTCCACTGGGCCTGATTGAGCTCACTTATTCAATAATAGCACTTAGCAAAGGGAAGGATGGATACTCACTCAGTACTAATGAATGCCAGGGATTTTGTGTGCTATCTCCTTCAGCTCTCACAAAATCCCGTCCTATGAACTATTACATGCCTCTTTCCAGTGATTTCCTTTAGGTCATACATTAAAGCTCTGTGTTCACCTTCAAGAATATCTGGCTGCAAGATACAGGGTCTGACCAACAACCTTAACTCCTTCCCAGTTGTTGCCTTAGCACAAAACCTCAGAAAGCAATCATGGAAGGCATTTTACAGATGAGGAAATTGAGGTTCCTTGGCTGTGCATGAAAAAACTGGACCAGGAAACTGGTTTGAATAACTTCTAGTTCAGACACCACAGTGTCACATGGAGGGAAAGGAGAAGACTTTCTTGTACCTCTTAGCGGAATAGAACTTTGGGATTCTGTTCTTCTAGCATTAATTAACTGTTTTTTAAGGTCTACACCCTCCTTATACCCTGCTGCCCACCCTAGAGATGTAGTATGAACCAGGTAACTGGATAGGCTCGATATAGTTGGTCGTGGCTGGAAGTTGGCCAAACCAAACTGTCAGGGCCCAAATCTAAGTACCTATGGCTCTGTGGTTCCAGAAGCTTCCCACAGAATTATAGATCACCTTACACTAATGCTGTAATACAGAATTACATGCCTGAGAGTTCCAAGTGCCTCAACATTGCTATCTTGGAGGATGGAGACCATAAATGATTTAACTACTACTCCCTGGTGTGAATCACCCAAGAATTCCGAGTGATTTATCTGTTGCTTTTCTGCATTTGGCAATAAGCTCTCCACTCTGTGCAATGTGATTTTGACTGCAGTCCTTATCACAAGGAATCTACTATTTTGCTTAAAAGGCTCATCGACTTTCTAAACTTGAAAAATAGTCCCCTGGAACATACAACCCAGACACCCTTATGGACTGAAGAAAAAAAATGGATGTCACCATTAGCTGCTCATGTTTTCCTTAAATCTACACTGTTCTCAGTTCACATGACTACAACTCAATCCTGGAACTAGTTGTGTATTTTTCAAATGAAATTGCAGTTAATGGTAGAAAATATTTACATTTATGTCCCAAATCCAAACAGCCACAAAACTTTATTTCTCCTCCTGTAGTTTCAGTATTTAATTAGTGATGAAGCACCAGAAACCTGCAGGGAAAAATGCCCCATTATTTTTTAAGTTATAGTATATTTACAACCCATCTCCACCTGCTCCCTTTGTCTCCACCTGTCTCTGCTGTACACAGATTCGTCTCAGCCAGCCCCTCAGGAATACAGCTGTGTCATCACATACCGTGGCATCCTAATATTTCATACTAAGCTCTAAACCAATTAGGAATGACTACTGACTGTGCTGACTCATGGGAAGAGAAGGGGATAATGTGTCCTTCAGGTAATGAACTTCTTTAGGGACTTGACACATATTTCATTTTTTAGTGCTGTTGGTTTTCCCTTGTCATATTTCTGTGGATGTGGCTTCATTGTGTCTCACTGTGCTAAGAGGATTATACAAAGATTAATATTATTTGGGGAGTAACCAAGTGACCCACCTTGAAGGCCTCAGGGGCACACTGGAGAGGTCAGGGAGATTCAGCTCAAGTGAATATGTCCTTCAAGGGCAATGCTAGGGACTTCCTGTGCTTTAATTTCCCTCTATTTCAGTAGTTTTCATCCCTAGCATGTGTCAGAATTAGCCTGTGGGCTTGTTGGCCTCACTGCTGGGCCCCCAACTTCAGGGCTTCTCATTCAGTGGAGATCCTTGGGTGAATCCAATCCTGCTGGTCTGGGGGCCACATTTTGAGAACCACTGCTCTGAAGAGGGGATGCCATGATTTAATCATTTGCTAGATGAGTGAGGATGCTTTGAATGAATGAAAATTCAATGTCAGATATACTTTTGCATTATTAAATCAGAGGTTAGAAGCCCAAAGCTTACTAGGCTGCTGGGTATTGTCAGGTCATATGAATGAAGTGTGCAGGAAGGCAGAGGCAACCAGGAGTGGGGGGACCAGCAGAGAACTTGGAAAGCTCATACCCCATCGGAGTTTCACCAGACTGTGGTAATTGGGAGTCAGATATTCCAGTGCTACTGGATGAACCTCAAATCCAGATTGTTTTTTAATTTTAATTTTTTTAAAGAGAGAGGGACAGTGAGAGAAGAGAGAAACAAGTTTTTAATTTAGTTTTTCACATGGATTTCGTTGCTCCAAGGCATTGTTGTGTACGTGGTGCTGGGGTTTGAACTCGTGTACTCGTGCATGCCAGGCAAGTGCTGTAACTATCAAGCCACCACTCCAGTGCCTCAGATCCAGATTTTTAAAATGTGAAATTTCTTCTTTGGTAGACTTTGGTGGGGACTAGATCCTGGACAATGAGAAAGTTGGTCTAGTAGCATGAGTTAAATCCAGATAAGATATAATGCTTTACAATCTAGTACTTTTTTTAGAGTTATAGTGGGAAGGGGAAGGGAGGGATAAGGGAGGGTAATTGGGGGGGGGCACTCCTGGGGATAATTGCAATATCCAGAATATATACACATTTTATATTATTTTGTTAAAATCTTGTAAGGTTGTTCAAAAAAAATCATTAGGAATTGAAAAAAAAAA
>PVKS010026515.1:0-28561 GCA_004027875.1 Aplodontia rufa | reverse complement strand
GGGGGCTGGAGCAGTAGCTCAGTGGTTACAGTGCTTGCCCAGCATGCACGAGTACACGAGTTCAAACCCCAGCACCCATGTACACAACTAAGTGTCTGAGCAACGATAACCTTGTGAAAAACTCAATAAAAATTAATATTCTCACTGTCTCTCTCTCTCACTGTCCTTCTCTCTTTTTTAAAATAAAAAAACAAACTCATTTTTTGTGTGTCCAGAAATCAGCTGGGTAACCCAACACGTGCATGGATTCCATTCATAGAGGATTGCTGACATCTCACTTGCTGGCACGCTCCTGTTGCCAGATCCAGGTACCCTTGTGGTTTCCTAGGGTTGGAGACCAGTACTGTCATCCAAGACCTCCCTGTCATGGGCTTTAGTTGAGCATCTTCTCCAATAGTGTCCTCCAAGAGGTAAGACTGCCAAGGTCTCAACGCAAAGCTTCATCTGAAAAATCATCTCAAGCACAAAGATTCGGAGGCCAGCACCAGTGACCCTTGCCCAAGCTGAGACTGTCACAGCATCCTTCTCCAATGCTGGCCCCACCAGGAAAGGGGCAGAGAGGAAGTAAAGGAACTCTCCCCTTTTGAGTAATTCTAAACAACTAGCTAAAAGTTAAATGAATAAAGACCCTACAAAGAACTGGGGTCATCCCTTATGAAATTGTTTTCCAAACTTGCTTCAACACGGATTAAATCTTCAAAAAATTTCTAAATAGTATTTTCAGAAATAAGCATATTTTCTTAGATTAATGTAATTAATGCCCATACTAAAAATTAAATATTTTGAAAAAATAATAACTGATTTAGGGTTTTGAAACAATGACAGCTGCTGTTTGCCGGTGCTTCGGTGGAAGCCAGACTGTGTTCATCCTCTTTCAGTTATTCACTGGATCTTTTGCTCAAAGTCATGCACTTGTGCACAAATGAGCGCTTGCAAACTAGATGCTTCCATGCGTTCATTTTTCATTTAAAGATTTTTTTATGAAGTAAAAGGAGTGGACACCAAGTTGTGTTTAAGGAAATGAATTTCTCTGCTCTCAGTTCTCAGCAATAGAATCTCCAGTTAGTTATAGGAGTATTTGAATGGCTAACTGGATTAGTCAGAGTTCCCCAGAGAAACTGAGTGATGCTGTGCATGTATGTGATGGTCGGCTTTCTGATACTGTGACAACACACCTAAGAAAATCAACTTACGGGACGAAAGTAGTTCAGCTCACAACATCAGAAGCTTCAGTCCGTGCTCAGCTGACTCCATTGCTGTTAAGCCTGAGACGAGGGAGGAAATCATGGCAGAAGGGCATGGCAGAGAAAAGCTTCTCCACACACGGCAGCCAGGAAGCAGAGGAAAGGAAAGGAAGGGGCAAGATATACCGCTGGTGACCTACTTCCTTCAACCTTGCCTAACCTCCTGCTGCTTCCACCAATTAAAGCAGTCCCTTCAACCAGGACCCCACGAATGGGCAACCCTCTGATGAGGCCAGAGCCCCATGATCCAGCTGCCTTGGGGACCAGTCCTTCAACACATGAGCCTCTGGGGAACATTCCAGATCCAAACCTCGATGCTGCATCTCCGTCTGTCATTCTATCTATATACTCCGCAGAATTGTGGGGACCAATACGGACAGCCCCACAGACTGCAGTCCCAAGGAAAAGTTACAGTTCAGCTCCCAAGACTGTGGGCTGCCAGAATTCCCTCCTCTTCTGGTGGGAGTCCATCTTCCTCTATTAAAACCTCTAATGGGGGTTGGGGTAATGGCTCGGTGGTTAGAGCGCTTGCCTGGCATGCGCAAGGAACCATGTTCAAATCCCAGCACCACATACACAACTAAGTGTCAGAAAAACAAAAACCAGGGGCTGGAGTCGTGGCTCGGCCGTTACGGCACTTGCCTGGCATGTGCGAGTACGCGAGTTCAAACCCCAGCACCAGGTACACAGCAAAGTCTTGGAGGAGTGGAAGTCACATGAAAACTAAATAAAAATTGCTTCTCTCTCTCTCTCTCACTGTCCCCTCTTTCTAAAAATAAAAAATAAGAAAGAAAGAAAGAAAGAAAAACAAAAACCAGATGAAAAATAAAAAATAGAATGAAATTGATTCTTTCTCTCTCTTTCTCCCCTCTGCTGCTGCTATCTCATTAAAAAAAGAAAACTCAGTTGGTAGATGAGGCCCAACCACTAGAGGGTGATATGCGTTCCTCAGTGCTTACTGATTTAAGTATAAATATCGTATAAAACATACCTCAGCAGCAGCATCTGGACATCTGGACTGGTCTGTTGCCCTGGTCTGCCAACGCCCACACGTAAGATCAACCATCATGGCGCCTAGAGGGTGGTTCGTTCCGGCAGACCAAGTTTGTGTCTCGGAGTTTTCCTGGGATGCTTTTCTACAGCAGTCCCACGATGTCTTACTGGGCATGTGTTTTAGTCAGATTTTCCGTTCTGAGACCAAAAGACTTGCAAAGAACAATATTAAGAAGGAAAAGTGCACTTAGTCATGGATTCAGAGGTCTCCTTGGTCAGCTGGCTCCATGGCTCCAGGCCTGACGTGAGGTGGCGGAATAGGGAAGCAGCTCAGGATATGGCACCAGCAAAAACTGGGACAAAATATAAACCCCAAAGGGACTCCCCCAGTGACTCCCCTCCTCCAGCCACACCCTACCTGCCTACAGTCACCACCAGTTCATCCACTCAGGTGGATCAATGCATTGACCGGGTTAAGGCTCTCATAACCCAACCATTTCACCTCTGAACTTTCTCACACTGTCTCACGCGTGAGTTTCTGGGACACCTCTCATCTAGACCATAGCATCACGGCTCTGACCTGCACAGCCTCCTCCAAAGCCCTGTGAATGTTCATTTCAGAAACACTTGTCACTCAGATGCAGGGTTGGCAGCATCTGGCTCTGACCATCAATTCCCAAAGAGCAACAGCATCTGAGCCCCAGGTCTTTGTTAGTAATTCTTCCAGACACCACAATAGGGGCCACATCCCCCGAAACTCCCTGCCTAGACTCACTGTGAGTCTGCTGTGGCCTCTTCACATAGGAGGTGCCTGTGTGGCCTCCCTAGGTGGACACGTGGTTCATCCGTGGACCCAGCAGGAGGCTGCCCCTCCTCCACGCTCCTTGACCATCTTCTGGGACGGAGAAGCGAGAGTATCTGGGTAAACCAGCAGGCTGGAGGACAATGGCGTGCTCCACTGCCCTCAGTCTTCATCATCTCACTCTCCCTGAATTTCATATATTCAAACCTTGGCCACTTTAGTGGAACAAGCGAGGCCGATACCAAACAGGCACCACAGCTGCAGAGGTGAGGACAAGGTGAGATGGGGCGGCTAAATCAACATGCCAGGACCACCGCACAAGGGTTTGGAGGAGAGCGGTGCCAGCGAAGGTCCACCCTGCAGCCACTGCAGAGCCCCACCCCGCTCTTTCCCCTGAAGGTGCTTCCCTGGGCAATTATCAGGGCTGCCTTGCTTTTCTTCTTCAGCCCGGCGGGGTCATGGACAAATTTGGGGCCAGGAAGAGAAGAAGGCCCTTCACTTTCTACCTGCTCTGGCCCCAGTGTTGTGGCAGGAAATTCTTCCCACCGAGCTCTTGGCTCCCACCCGTCTCTGCCTCTGTGGTCCCTTGCACAGCTCCAGGCATTGGAGATGGAGTGGTGGCTGGTGCCCGCTCTGATGGTTTCTCCCAAGGGCCTTGTCCTCTCTGCCCTGATGCCATCGCTAGAGTCTGTCTGCCAAGGGATCCTGGTGGACACAGATCCCTTTGTCTAAATGAACCAAGGATTTCAATACAACAATTTCAACCACGTAAGCACTAAAGTAAAATCTAAGCAAATCCTTGGGGCTTTAAGACATTGGAAAGACTTGTATGCCCTGGAACCAGAAGTAGAACCCTGAAAGAAAAGCAAGAGCTCTATGTCTAATAACCAACCTTTCATTCTCTGAAAATCCCATAGGTGAAAAATATAACACAGTGCACGGGGCAGACCTTACCCAGGCCTTTACATTCAGCACCCAGTTCCTATGCCTCCCCGATCCCCATCCCTGGCAGAAGCTGGCTTTGTTCAGGGACCCATTGGGACAGGTGTCCCCACAGAGATTAGTATTGCACCTTGGTCATCTCTTGTCCCAACAGGTGTTTAGTTTGGATGTGACCATGGACCTGAACACTGGGAACTGTGGGGACTTAAAGCCAACTCCACCCACCTGCAGTGTGAGGTTCCCCTCCATCCCTTCCTCAAAGCCTTGGCCATTCATTCATCAACCCACGCACTTGTTTGTTGAATCAGCTTTACCTACCTTCCAGCCCGTGTCCAAGGTGATATTCATGCGTAGCTGTTGAGAGCCGGGCGTGAGACGGAGCTCTGCACCAGCGGAGTGAAACCCCAGCCTCTCTACGCTGTAGTCATCTGGGTCAGAGCAGCTCAAAATTATTTAACAAGTTGAAAAAATAAAGAAAGGAGAAAATGAGAGCAAAGGGAATCAAGGACTCTGGGAGCTCCAGATGTCGGTTTAATGTGATGAGAGAAAAGAAGAGTGGCTCTTTCAATTACTCATTAACATCCCTCACGCAGCTGAGTCAAAGGCCCTACTTCATTTAAAGCCAAGCAGAGGTGAGCGCAGCAATCTTCCCGGCCCACAGAAATGCAGGTGGCCCCAGGACCGTCCCACAGGCCCACTGGGGTCAGCATGAGCTTCCCTGCAGTGATGGGAATATGCAGATCTACCGTGGAACACCCCTGGCTGTCAGGTATCAGAAAGAAATGAAATGGAACCACAGCTCTCAGGGCCTTGCTGGTGTATGGGGGGTGACTCATCACTTGCTGTCCCAGGAGAGGAACGCACACCCATTGTCCCCAGGAGAAAACAGGGCTACTCCGGCCTTTTCTTGTACCTGAATTTCAGGGTCAGCTTTGCAAAAACCTGCCTCATCATGCCCTCTGGTGCTTCTAAGAATAGCCCTTTGCCCGCTCCCCCACAGCCCCTCCCTTCCTACTGGTCAGTAGCCCATGCCCCCCAAACATGTTAGCCCATCCCCAGTGTACCCAAAATCCTGTGTGCAGCCGAGACAACTTAAATATCTGTGGCCTAATAGTCAATCAAATACCTTGAGTTTATACTTCATGGAAACTTTTCAAAAAGCCATAATTTAAATATATATACGCTTATAAATTACATATAAACATGTATGTGTCTGCCCTCTTAAACATTATACATATATATTCTACCATGGATTGAATTCAGGGGAACTTAACCATTGAGCCACATCCCCAGCCCTTTTTATATTTTATTTTGAGACAGGTCTTGCTAAGTTGCTGAGGCTGGCTTTGAACTTGTGATCCTCCTGCCTCAGCCTCCCAAGTCACTGGGATTACAGGCATGCACCACCACGCCCGAACAATAATGATTATTTCTGATTTATTTTTTCATCATTAACATGTCTTGGTACTCCAAATGTGCATTTTAGGTTATTTCCTTCATCAGAATGTTGATATTGGGGCCACTCAGTCAGCGCCGGAGGATGGGTTTGTCCCTCTGTAGGAACAGCCCCACCCTGGTTCCTCGAGTTGCCTCCTCCCTTCCACCTGGGTCAGCTGGCGACGATTAATCAAAGGCAGGCAGAACGCAGCACAGTGCTTCAAAGCATGAGCTCTTCATGGAACAGGTGAGAAAACGGAGGAGGTGCAGAGAGCGTGTCTCTCTCTGCAGGCACTAGGGACCCCCACTGTTTTCACACAACTAGCACAGACTCCGCCTCTGTGGGCTTTCAATATCCAGGTCCACTCAGACCACCCTGTCCATGCCCAATGTGGGAGGGAAGAGGTGCCTTACTTTCCTGGAATGCTGAATTCGTTTCCTAGAGCCACCATAATACATGACCACACAACCATTGGCTAAAATCAGCAGAAATATCTTATCCTGCTGTTCTGAGACCTTCAAGTCTGAAATCATGGTGGTAACAGGGTCAGTCTGCCTCAAAGACTCCGGGCAGAATCACGCTGCAGCCTCTCCCAGGTCCAGTGGCTCCCGAGTCCTGGGCATTCCTTGGCTTTGGCACAGGGTCTCTGACTCGTCTCCATGTGGAGACAAGTGCATAATGGCAGAGCAAGCTGAGGCTGATGCCAACCCATGATCTCTCTTCTGTCCCTCCTCTTGTTTGCATGAAGACACTAGTGACTGGGTTTAGGAACCTACCCTAAACCCAGGATGTTTTTATTTCAAGGTTCCCATTTTCATCCTCAAAGACCCTATTACCAAATAAGATCACGTTCTGAAGTTCTGGGTGGGCGTGAGATTTGATGGCACTCTGTCAGCTCCACTACAAATGCTAACTTCTGGAAGAGCAGCTTCATTTTGACGGCCCGATCACATCAAACTCAACTGCAGTGACAAGCCGCTTCCTTGACTCATGCTGTCTTTGGAGAGTTCTTCTCCAGCCCACACTTACTTAATCGCACCAATGAGCTCTTGCACTATGAAGATCCCCAGAGGGACTACAGGGCCTTCCTCAGTCTTGTGTGGAAACTTCAAGTACATACTGAGTCAAATCCTATGTATTTGTGCCTCTCAGTGCAATGTGTATAATTCTCCCTTGGGTTAAGGATCAAACAGTGAGAAGTGAAAATATGTGAGTCTGTCTGTCCATCTACCCATCCACCTATCCATCAATTTATCCATCCGTAATCTCTCTATCAATGGATGCACTCACCTAAGCTATGTATTCCTTATCTGTCTATGCAAGGAGTGGACATTGTTTATAGGGAAGACTATGAGCTCCGTGAGAGCGGGGATTTCTGCTTTACCACCAGGCCTGGCGTGCAATATTTGCTTAGTACGTGTGCTGAATGAACGACGTGATAACTCAGACTTGTCCATTGTACAAGCCTTTCCTGTGTACCTGCTATCTCCAAGCCACACAAAACCACTAAGCTCTAGTGAAATTCAGGGGGAAACCCTCCATAGGATTAAAATCATACCTGAGTATCAAAATTAATAATCTCTATCATAATTTTTAAAACTTGTAAGTGAAGCGTATGAAACTAAGGGTGGGGTTGTTTATTTGCTGAAGAAATTGTTTTAAAAGAAACAAATATATCCAAGCATGTTGTGTATTTGGAAGAATTCATTTGAAAGTGTTTTGACTTCAGATGGCATTGTTTAATTTCATGGGAACTAGGCTGAAGAAATGTAAATAAACCCATTCTGTTTATTTTTATGAACAGTTGATAATGAAATGGACCAACAAGCAATGGAACTCCATGGGTCAGGATGGATGAAATAATGTGTTTTTTTAAACAACACTAATTCTACTAATCCACAGGGTGTCCAGAAAATGTGAGGACTCCAATCACTCCTGCTCTGGAAGGAAATGTCACTTCTGCTCACTGTGAGCTTGTGGATTTGGTGACATCAACTTTCTCCCAGTGGAGTGACATCATTGTCCTGTGAAGGCACCAAAGAGTGTATGCCCGCTTTACACAGTGACTGTGACCTAGTGGCTACCCCCTTTTTAATTCTCTAAAACTTGCTCAAAATTAGGTTAATTGTATTTTTAGAGTATTTTCTATGTAGCTATTCTCCTCTGCAAAACAGACTTAGGGTAAAACATGGCTTCATCCCTTTCCAAAACAATTCTTTTTTGCTCTTTAATAATGTGTTTGATTATTTTTTGCTTTTATTGCTTTTTTATTGTTCAACATAGTCTTACATTTAGGAGGGAATCGTTGCCCCACAATCATGAACACACACATAATGACAGAGCAAGCTGAGGGTGATGCCAATCTGTGATCTCTCCCCTATGGGTTCCCCCCAATCCCATGTTTCCCCCTACTTTACCCGCATGTTAGTTGGGATCACATGAAAGTCAAAGGTTCCCCACTGGGTTGATAACCCTCCTACTCTCACCCGCCAACTGCCTTGATGGCCCTCCTATTCCCCGTCCTGCCACCCTCCCTTCATCCCCCAGCATCATGGGCAAGCTTCCCCTTCCTCATGTAAAAATTCACCCATGTTGGGGTTATTATTAGCTTAGCCAACTTTCAGTCTGTTTCGATTGTATTCCAACTTCCACATATGAGAGAAAACATTCGGCCCTTGGGTCTCTGAGTTTGGGATATTTCACTCAGCATAATTTTTTCTATCTCCATCCATTTGGCTGCAAATACTGTTCTCTCTGATAGCAGAGTAGAATTCCATGTGTGCTATGTACCACAGTTTTGGGGGTTTTTTGTTTGTTTTTGTGGTGAATCAAACTTTTTATTTAGTCAGCAACAAGCAGGACATGATCATCACATTGCCTTTGGGTCTGCAGGGCCACACTGTTTAGAATGTTGCTCTGTGGTTTCTTTGCCTCCTGGGGTCATGTGCCAAATATTAATCTGAAATCTCAGGATTCATACGCTCTCAGACTATCAGTTTCTGTGCTAATATTTTTCTTGGCAGTTGGTCACAAGCTCTGGCACCCAAATTACAGGCTTTGTTTATCATAGCTTCACTTTCCAGTGCTTTTCTTAATATCCCTCATAAAAAGAAATTGCTCCTGTGATGACTTAAATAAGATAATCCAAAAGCAAAATGAGTCCTTCAATGTACTCTGTAGCTGTGAGGTAGATGACCCCTTTTATTGTTTTCATTCACTTTTATGAAATCCACAGTTTGATCTTCTCTGACCTTGATTGTTTCAAGCTGGGATGAGTGTCCTTTGTACCTCCATGATAATTTGGCTCCAGAAGTGCATCTGTGAAGATGTTCTTATGTAGAATGGTCATGGAGAGATGCTGGATCAGGTTTCAGAAAATCCAAGTTATGTTTCTACATGTGCCTTGACTTGTTTAACTCCAAGCCCAAATTTGTGAAATTCAACTGTTTAATCAGGTATCAAAGAAGCACTATGAATCATGATTTCCAAATTCTATTTTAGGTCCAAAATTCTATAACTCTGGGAGTTTTAAGTAGATCTGATTAGAACAAATTCATGTCTGCCTTTGAAAAATATTGTCAACTAGTATTGATATTGCTGTTTCTTTTTTATTGAGAAATTTATTTGTTGCAAAATCATATGTCTTTAACAAAATAATATCATATGAATATAGATTCTGAAGATTAGATTTGCCCCCAAGAGTGCCCCCCCAATTACCCACCCTCATCCCTCCCCTCCCCTTCCCAAAATATTTCTAAAAAGTATTAGGTTGTATAACATTACAACTTATCCGGATTTAACATGTGATAAAGGAGGACTATACCACAGTTTTTGAATCCACTTGTCCAGTGAGGGGCATCTGGGTTGGTTCCATAATTTACCTATAGTAAACTGAGCTGCTAAAAACATTGATGAAGCTGTATCTCCGTAATAAGCTGATTGCAGCTCTTTCAGGAAAATACCCAGGAGTGGAATAGCTAGATTATAAGGTGGTTCCAGGCCTAGTTTTTTGAGGAGTCTCCACACTGCTCTCCAGAGTGCCTGTACAAGCTTGCAATCCCACCAACAGTGTGACAGTGTTCCTCTCTTCCCACATCCCCTCCAGCATCTGTCATTGTTCATATCTTCTATTCTGTTCCATTGGCCTTCATTTCTGTTATGATAACAATACCATGCTGTTTTTGTTACTATAGCCCTATAGTATAATTTCAGGTCAGGAATTGTGACACCTCCCACTTCCTCTTTCTTGCTTAGTAATGTTTTGGCAATTCTGGGTCATCTGCTATTCCATATGAATTTAAGAAAACCTTTTGTATATCCATGAAAAGTGACCTTGGTATCTTGATGGAGATTGCATTGAATCTGTATAGGGCTTTGGGTAGAATGGCCATTTTGATTATATTTATTCTGCCTAACCAAGAACATGTAATGTTTTTCCATCTACTTAGGTCTTCTGCAATTTTTTTTAATGTTTGATAATTTTCATTGCTGAGATCTTTTGTATCCTTTGTTAGATTGATGCCAAAGTATTTTATTCTTTTTGAGGAAATTGTGAATGAGACAGAGTTCCTGATTTTTTCTTCAGTGGACTTGTTGCTGGAGTATAGGAAAGCTAATGACTTAAAAGTGTTGATCTTATAACCAGCCACTATGCTGAAATTGTTAATAAGCTCTAGGAGACTTCTGGTCAAGCTTATTGGGTCTTCTAGGTATAGGATCATGTCATCAGCAAATAGAGACAACTTGACTTCCTCTTTTCCCATTCAAATTCCTTCGATTTCCTTCTCTTGTCTGATAGCACTGGTTAGGGTTTCAAGGACTATATTGAATAAGAGTGGTGAAAGTAGACAAGCTTGTCTTGTTTCCGAATTCAGTGAGAATGCTTTCAGTCTTTCTCTGTTAATAATAATGTTGGCTATGAGTCTGTCATAAATGGCTCTTACAAAATTAAAGAATCTTCCTTTGATCCATATCTTCTCTAGAGTTTTGAGCATAAATGGGTGCTGAATTTTATCAAAGGCCTTTTCTGCATCAATTGAGATGATTATATGATTTTTATTTTTAATTCTGTTTAAGTGGTACATTACATTTATTGCTTTGTGTATGTTGAACCACCCCTGCTCTCATGGAATGAAGTCCACTTGATCATGATGTATCTTTTTTTTTCAAGTATTTTTGAATCCGGAGAGCTAGAATTTTATTAAGGATTTTTACATCTATGTTCATCAGGGAAATTGGTCTGTAGTTTTCTTTTCTTGGTGTGTCTTTGTTGGGTTTTGGTATCAGTGTAATATTTGCTTCATAAAAAAGTGTTTGGGAGGGTTCCAACACTTTCAATTTCATGGAAAAGCTTGTAGAGGATTGGTGTTTATTCTTCTATAATGGTCTGGTAGAATTCTGCTGTGAATCCATCAGATCCTGGGCTTCTCTTTTTTGCAAGGCCTTTGATAGCTGTTTCAATTTCACTACCTGAGATTGGTTGGTTGAGAATTTCAATGTCCTCCCGTGTTAATTTGGGAATGTTGTATGTGGCAAGATATTTGTCCATTTCTTCCAGATTATCAAACTTGGCAGAGTATAATTTTTCAAAATAAGTTCTGACAATCTTCTGGATTTTGGTTGAGTCAGCGGTGATATCTCCGTTTTCTTGTTTGATTTGCTTCACTTCACTCTTTGTTTTGATGGGGTTGGCAATGGGTCTATCAATCTTATCTGTTTTTTCAGAACCAACTCTGTTTTGTTGATAATTTGTATTGGGTTTTTTGTTCTCAATTCCATTGATTTCAACTCTAATTTTAGTTATCTCCTGTCTTCTATTAGGTTTGGGATTGGATTTTTCTTCTTTTTGTAGAGACTTGAGTTGGAGCATAAGACTATTTGAGCTCTTTCCTGATTTTTGATGAAGGCACTCAGTGCTATATATATTTACCTCTTAAGAATGTTTTAATACTATCCCAGAGATTTTGATATGTTGTTTTATGATTCTCATTCATTTCCAAGAATTTCTTGATTTCTGTTCTCATTACGTCTTTTATCCATTCTTCATTTAAGAGGGTATTATTCAATTTCCAAGTATTTGAGTAGTTTCTGTTGTTTTTCTTGCTGTTAATTTCTAAGATCATACCATTGTGGTCTGACAGGGTACTTGGTACTATATCAACTTTTTTTGTATTTGTTAAGGTTAGCTTTGTGGACTAGGATGTGGTCTATTTTGGAGAAGGATCCATGGGCTGCTGAGAAGAAGGTGAATTCAGCCGATTTGGGATGGAATATTCTGTAATGTCTGCTAAGTCCAATTGATTAATAGAGTTGTTTAGGTTAGAGATATCTTTGTTGATTTTTTTGCTTTGATGGTCTTCTATTTTTGATAATGGTGTATTGAAGTCCCCCAGTATTATTGTGTTGAGATCAATGAGAGGTCTAATGTCCTTGAGTTCTTTCTCCATATATTTGGGAGGGATATAATTTGGGATATAAATGTTAACTATTGTTATGTCTTCTTGATGAATTGTTCCTATTACTATGATATAGTGACCTTCTTTGTCCTTTATGACTAGTTTTTGGTCAAAATTAACTTTATTGGATATTAGGATTGCAACACCAACTTGATTTTTTTCAAGCCTAGTAGACATTTTGCCAACCTTTCACTTTCAGTCTGTGTCTATTTTTGATTGTGAGATGTGTCTCCTGTAGGCAGCATATTGTTGGATTTTGGTTTTTTGATCCAGTAAGCCAATCTGTGTCTTTTGATTGGGACATTGAGACCATTCATGTTCAGAGTTAGAATAGATACAGGAATCTGGGACCTTGATGTTGTGACTATTGCTGTGTTTTGCACCATCTTGGATACCTTTGGGTGTTATTTGCGCCTGTTCACTTTCTTTTGTTTAAGGGTTGTGGAAGTTGATTGTGTGTTCCTCTGAATGAAGTATGTCCTTGAAAATTTTCTGCAGTGCAGGGTTTGTATTCATGTATCTTGCTAGCTTGACTTTATCATTGAAGCATTTAATGTCACTATCACATTTAAAGCTAAGTTTTGCAGGGTATATTATCTTTTGTTGAAAACTGTTTTCTTTCAAAGTTTGAACAATATCATTCCATGCTCTCCTGGCCTTTTTTGTCTGATCTGAGGAATCTGTCATAATCCAAATTGGTCTGCCTCTGAATGTGATTTGGTGTTTTTCCCTGGCTCGTTTTAGGATTCTGTCCTTGATTTCTCTGTTATTCATTTTATAGATGATATGTCTCAGTGAGTCTCTTATTTGGTTAGGTCTGTTTGGTGTCCTATAGGTGTCTTGAATTTGATTTTCTGGATCGATTCTAATATAGGGAAAATTCTCCTTGGCAATTTCACCTAGAAGGTTCTTAATGCTCCTTATTTTTGTTCAATATTTTCTTCAATACCAATTACTCTCAAGTTATTTCTTCTCATCTCATCAAATACTACTATTGATCATGTACAATAAGTTTCTTTTCTTGTCTGTCCTCCTTGAACTTGATGTTGCTCAGCCTGTCTTTGTTATCTGATATTCATTCTTCAAAAACTGAGGTTCTATTTTCTATTGAGTTTACTCTGGTATTAGTATATTCCAATGAACTTTTGATTTGGTTGACAGTATTTTTCGATTCAAAGAGCTCTGCTACATATCTTTTGTGAATGTCTAGCTTTTTGTATATGTGGTCTCTCATCTCCTGGAATTGCTTTCTTATCTCTTTCCTTAAATCTTCTTTCAGTTCTTTGATTGATTTACTAATCATATTGTTGATACATTTTTCTAGGTTTTCATCCAGGACCCTGACCATGGAATCCTTGGATGGAAAGCTGTGGAGGATTATTTCCTATTTTCCTCATTTTCAGTTATAGTGAGTGTGGCGTGAGGTCCGACAGTGAATAGTTGTCTTGGGGGCTTTGCTGATGGTATTGGAGCCTCTTATCTCTTTTGAAGCAAATTCTTGGTCTGAGTTCTCTGTTTCTCTTTAGGGTCTTTCTTTGTTGTAGAATTGGGAATTTTGTTGTGTCCCTTGTATTGGTGAAGCTGTTCTGGAGATTTTTCCTCTGTTCATGGAGCTGAGCACAAATCTGTCAAACTGTCAGTCCACCATCTTTCCCCTATTCCCAAAACAATTCTTCATGAGCCACTGAGCCCATTTGTGCAGGAGGCTGGCATGTCCTTCCTCTGAGTCCTTCACTTGCCTCCAGTTGGTCTGAGATGTCTGGTGGATTCGCCCACTCAGGGTAGCCCTGCTGCCACCTGGCAGTTAGGAAGAGGACTACCATGCACGAGGGCCCCAGGGCAGCTCTCCACAGCATCTTCCTGGGGCCCAGCAGGACTCTGACCTGTTGCCTTCACCTTCTCAGAACAATACCTCCCTACCTTCTTGACCTTAGGTCACCAGGTCCCCCATAGTGCAGACAGCATTGCTTATCCTCTGGTCTCTCTCACTGGGCTTTAAAGTCCTGTTTCCAGGGCATAGAACAGGTCCTCGCACATGAGAGGAAAATAATAAATACCTGTCAGATGACTAGTCGATCAACAGGCAGGTGGGCATGAAGGAAGGCAGGGGAAGGGATGAGCACGTTGGTTTGGCTGCAGGACTCAGCATCTTCTAGGTGGTAGATAGTGACAGGGAATTTTGATTTCATCCTGAAGGGGATGAGAAGTCACTGGAGTTCTTGAGCAGGGGAGTAACCATCCTGTCCCACCGAAAGTAGCCACCATGACTCTTATAAAAAGGGATGTGGTGATATAGACAGACAAGTTGGGAAGTTTTGTGGTAACCTCCTGGGAGAGGTTGAAGATCCATGTCACAGGGGCTGCTCCACACAGAGCAAAGTGGGCCTGGACTATCCATATTTGGAAGCCATAGCTGGATTACCTGGCCAAAGGACTGAAGTTATGAGGGTAAAACCACGGGGTGCCCCAGAGCTTGTGGCCACAGCTGTTGGCCATCCATGTGGGAGCCATCTACTGAATAGAGAGGCTCAGGATGGAGTGAAGGTCATGGGTGACTTTCTGGAAATGTTGCACTAAAACATCACTCGGATATGCAAATGGAGGTAGACAGAGGACAGGCACACTGGCCCTCCAGATTGCAGGGACAAGAGAGGGCTGGGGAGCACATGGGGGTGTCGCCAGCATATCCTGGCATTTATAAGTGGGTGGGTGAGCGAAATGAGGACAGATGGAGAGCAGCATCCAGGGAGTGAGCCACGGGGCTGAGGAGAGGAGGGGATCAGTCAAGGGCACTGACAGCAGGCACAGGGCGAGGGAGATGGAGTCCTAATGAGATGGTGGCAGCTTTGCCGTAATGGGAAGATCTATTCAGGAGGTAAACAGCACCTGGTAAGGGCTCCATTTTATCTTTTCTATCCCCTTATTTGAAGATGAGATAGAGCAGAACAGTTGTTTTTAGCTGCTGGGAATGAGCCAGGACAGAGGGAGATATTGATGCAAAATAGAGAAAGGATAATTGCCAGGACAGACTCCAGCAGTTACAGCTTGGTACAAGTGACATCACAGCAAAGATGAAACAGGTGCTTAAGTCCAGAGGCTGACAGGGTACTAAGACAGAGAGATGTGTTAAAAGGACTGATGGCGGGAAGGATCACATTGCTGAGAGAGGAGAGCAATCAACTACTAAGACTATGGAAATGCACTGCTTACAGGCATCTGTAATTTTCCTCAGGTACAACTGAGTGATTCTCCAGAAAGCATTTGTCCTACATAATTGTGTTTAAAGTACAAAGAAAAACAGGCCTCCTGCTTCCTTGCATGAGCACCACACAGTTTCACGCACGCCACGAGCGTCCGCTAGCTTCTGGAAGCAGGACTCATGCATCAGGTGTCACGTGGCCAAGGCACGGGCACACTGCACGGATCACACGTCCACCATCCCTTCTCCCCTCGGAGGCTGGCCGTTGGGACACCGCTGCTGGTGGAGTTGTGTGAACTGCAGGCTCGTACGCTGTTTACCGTCTTCATGTTTGAGGAAGGGATTATTTGTCCCTTGACAGAACAATGTAATTATGATCTGCCTGAAATGGTTTTCCTTTGATTTCTCCTAGAGCTAGTAATATGCTTCTGGCTGAAAAAGACACTCTGTAGAAAAGCTGGTTGTACAAGTGGCTCAGCCCCTTACTGTTTCTCAGCCCCCAAATTAGTCAGTTCACCTCTCTTAGCTCCGGATTTCTCTCCATGAATAGGTGTAATCGCACCTGACTATTTAAGCCATCATTTAGATGAAGTGACACGAAGCTGTGGAAACACCTGATGGAGTGCCGAAAGACAGAGGAGGCACTGAGTAAGGCAAATCAGTGGCTTAAAAGAGCTGTCACAACAGAAGTGGCAGGCCACGACCAGCGTCTCTCTTACGGGCATCCCTGAACTATTTCCCATAACCACCCACTCAATGGTGCATGTAGTGCATTTTCAGGGGGATCACAGTACCAAGGCTCCTTGCCCATTAGACATTTCACATCTGAGATTCTACATCTGAATGACACAGTTGGTTGAGCATTCGTTCCCCAGAAATCACCTGCAAGATGGGCTCTCTTTGTTTTGGGTTTCCAGCTAACCAACTTGAGTCCTTATAAATATATAACCAAGGAAAAACATGAATTTTGGGCAGAACTATTTGCTTGTATGACATTTACCTCTACAGCCAGAAGGAATTCCAAGCCCATGGCAGCCAACACAGGTGATGAACAGGTCTGTGACCAGAAACCAGGAAGCACATGGAGGTAGCAGAGAGCAGTCAAGAACACACACCCCAGACACCCAGGGAATGAAACCAGATTCCCAGTGTACACTGGCTTGCTCTGCCACATTCCACAGAAATGCAGTGTGTTAGCAAATGGAATTTGAGGAGAAATTTGTTGGCAAACACTAAGTGCGAAGGCATAGAAGAATCCCTACAGAGGGAGAGCTCCGTAACCCTGGGCTTACAGCAGAAGAGCTGTTACACACTTTCAGAGCACCTGAAAGGATGAACTGAAGGATCAGGTCCTGGGCTGCAGAAGGAGGATCCAAAACATTAGGTCACCTTGAGGGAAACTAGCCTGAAGAGAAGCCCTGGACAGGAAGCCAGGGGAATACAGTATCTGCCTTATCTGGGGGAATACATTCCAGGATCCCCAATGAATGTCTGAAATCCCAGAGAATCCTGAACCCTACGTACTGCTATTCCTGTCTATTCAGACTAATGATCAAGCTTAATTTCTAAATTGGATACAGTAACAGACAAGCAATAATAATTAACAATAAAATAGAAAAATTATAATATTTTGCAGTAAAAATTATGTAAATGTGGTCTCTCTCTCAAAATATATTAAATGTACTCCCCTTCTTGTCTTCTTGTGCTGATATATATGACACCATTCCTACATGATGACAGGTGACCAATTTAGGCATTGTGACACACTGTTGGGTTACTATGTAAGGCTTACTTGTGATAATGTGACAGCTGAGAGGGCTGGCTGGTGACTGACAGGTGGGTAGCATATACAGGATGGATACACTGGGCAAAGGGATGACTCACATACCACGTGGGGTGGGAGTACAGCATGAGACCCCATCACTCCACATAGCACACACTTTAAAACTGACGAGTTGCTTACTCTGGATTTTTGTTTATGATTTTCACACTGCAGTTGACTGCAGATAACTGAAACCACAGCAAGGAAAACACAAGTAGGAAGGACTAAGGGACCTTCCAGGACAGGGAATGAGAGGGCAGGTGGGGCGGAGCCTGCAGAGGGAGAGCCAGAAAACATGCATGAGAAACTGTTCCGAGCCTCAGCTCCTTCTGTGTGAAACAAGAGCGGTGACAAGGTCTATGCCATGGGGACGCTTTAGACCATAGGAGAGCAACTAGCAGACCTCCACACACAGCTGCAGCGTTAGAGGTCCGTGCTGAGCTCGGCTGCCTCCTCGGAGGAAGAGACAGTCACTTGTGTGTTGCAAGAGAGGTGTGGAAGAGTTGAGATGCTTGAAATCATGTCTCTGCTGATTCTTTCTTTTTCTGCTTCTGGGCTTCTTCAAGGGACATCAGGATGAATCCTTAAGGAGCTAAAGCAAAGAGGCCATGGGAAGGAAGGTAAGTGGCCCACAGAGAAGGGCTGAGCTGAAGGCCAGAACAGGAAGACTCGTAGGGTCTGCTGAGGGTCAAGCACTTCCAAAATGCTTGTGAAAGGTGGGGGCAGCCAGGTGCAAAGTGTGAGATTAACAAGAAAAGCAGGGTGGGGCCTGGGAGCACCCTGGAAGGCCTATCACAGGCAGCGGAAGCTTGCTGCATCGTTTTAAGCATGATTATGACTTGAGAAATCTTGAGTTTACGAAAAGAATCAACAATATTAGGCATGAAATAGAAAGCACTCGGGATTCCTCAGGCATTCAAAATAAAATAAAGAAGTACCGTGAACACCTTTATGCTTGTATATTTAATATCTTACAAGAAAGGGACTGTTGTGATTTTTATCATTAAGGTCTCTTTCTAACATGGTCCAGAGTAGCCATAAGTCAAGATGGGCACCATCTGGGAGAGCCCTAGGGGAACCTGAGGCTCAGGTGGGCGTGTCGGGGGAGGCACAATGAGGAAGTGAGACCAAAGCACAGGAGACAGAAGAAACTTATTACTCATGGCTCCCCAAGAGCTTAAAGATGATGGCAGGAAGTCCCTAAGAAGTGCAGAGGCACAGGGAACTCAACCGTTGGGTGGGGAGACCTGTACAGGCAAGGAGACAGAGGGAAAGGTGTTGTGAAGCTGCTTCTGTTAGGGCCTGGGGCCTCCCTCAGGGGCTATGGCCCGATCATTTCAAAGAAAGGGGGGTTACCACTCTGGGTCTGACCACCGGCTCCTGTTGGGTGTGTTGGACTGGGGTCTGTGGGGTGAAGAACAGGCAGCTGAATCACACCTGGCCATACATGGGGACAGTTTTAACTGGGCCAAAGGTGGCAGGTTACCAAGGGGTGTCAAACAAGTCATCTCCAGCCTAAAAGTGGACACTGAGACCACAGTGAATAAACAGACTACTAACTCGGCCACGGTGAAGTGGAGAACCCAAAAGCTCACACGACCACTGAAGGCAGTTAAACCTCCACCACTTCTAGAGCCTCTTCCTCCCCAGCCTTCACCTGGCGAATGGGGAAGAGAGAGGGAAGGAAGCACACTCAAGCTTAGTGGCATTGAGCTGTCACTTTGTCTCATATCCACTGGCGAGAACCAGTCGTGTGGCCTCACTGAGACAAGGGCTGGGAAGCACAGTCGAGGAGCCACCCTAGGAAGGGGGACTTGGATGGATGATGGCCAGTGTGGGGAGGTCTGGGAGGCCTGCCTCCTCCCAGAGTTTGAAAGTCACCTCCAACCTCATCATCCCTGCCATCCTAAGTCGTGGGCATTGTCTGCTGACATTTACTGTGTAGAGACAACATGCTAACCACTGCGACCTGTTAACCTGTGGAAACTCACAGTGCCCTCTGAGGTTGATACCATTTCAATTTCAGTTTCCAAATGGGGAAAATTAGACCCAGAGGGACCATGATGTTTGCTGGGAGTCCCAAGACCAGGACACATTGACACTGGAGTGTGAGGCCACATGGCGTTCTGACAATGTTATCCCAGATGCAGATTTTTTTTTCAAATTTATTAGAAGTATATAGCAATACAGGATACAGATGAGGGGGAAACATTATCCAAACAGTAGCAATCAAGTATATAAACTTTGTTATCCAGGGGCAATGCCAAAGTATAGATAAACCACCATGGGTTTCACCTGTTGCAGTTTCCCCCAGAAGAACTCATGCGTTAAATGGGTAGCTCGTGGAGGAATGACATTGGCTTCTGGGATGGTTCCCCCATCTTCCCATTCTCCAGACTCCTATGAGTTCTTCAAATACCCTCCCCCTCCCCATCCCCCTCCCTACACCTCCAAGTATCCTAGGGAGCTTTCGCCCCTGTTGCACTGAAAGTCATTCAATTTGAGGCTTTGTTAGGTCAGCCGTCTGTCCTACTGCTTCAACATAAATTCCAGTATCAACAGATGAGAGAAACCATTCGGCCCTTGAGTCTCTGAGCTTGGGAGACTTCACTAAGCATAATTCTGTCCATCTCCATCCATTTGATTTCGAAAGCTATAATATCGTCCTCTCTGATGGCCGAGTAGTATTCCATAGTATATATGAACCAAAGCTTTTGTATCCACTCGTCAAGTGAGGGGTATCTGGGTTGGTTCCATAGTCTAGCTATAGTAAATTGAGCTGCTATAAACATTGATGAAGCCACATCACTATAATACGCTGATTCCAAATCTTTTGGGAAAATTCCCAGGAGTGGGATAGCTGGGTCGTAAGGTGGTTCCATCCTTAATTTTTTGGGGATTCTCCACACTGCTTTCCATAGTGGCTGAACCAGTTTGCAGTCCCACCAGCAGTGTAATAGTCCAGATGCAGATTTTTGAATCTTCCTTGGACTGCCTCTGAAACTCTCGAGAATATGCATGTGCTTGCATTTACTGCTGTCCTCAGGACGCACGGTCTAACTTAATAGATGGAATAAAGAAAGTGAGTGAAATACCAAGAGCAGTTAGAATAGCATGCATGGGAAGGCGTGGAGGAAGCAGGCCGGCAGGGCGAGGCCCAGGCGCCAGCGGCTGGGCATTCCGAGGGGTTCCTGGAGGCAGAACCCCACTGCGGAAGCTCATCAGGCCAGCCAGCTCCGAGCAGCGGCCACAGCAGGACCTGCGGGCAGGGTGGCCCAAGAGCTCCCGGGGGCTGCGCGGCTCCCTCCTCCTCCTTCCTGAATTGCACACGCGTGGCACACAGTCCACTCCTCCCTCACTGCCCGCCCTGATGGAGTCTTCCTTAGCTGACGTTCCTGCGACAAATATTTTCCATCTTGGCTTCTATTACTTACACTGGCTCTTTATTTCAGTTGGAATAAATGCTGTTAGAGCTGAAAAAAACTAGGATTTTTAGCTTGCTTCTTTTGTTTAAAACATCAGGAATCGCATGCTCAATGTAGAGTTTTGGGTACGACCCACGCCCGGCCAAGCATCATGGACTTCCTTACAGACACATTACCTATGCCTTGGCCCACGAAAGCAGCAGAACCGTCTGACTGGCCTGTCACTCAAAGCCCTGGGGCCAGAGCTCAGGTCTGGGGAGGAGAATGAGCCACCCCACCTCCTTCCCTTATCTGCAGGAGACTGAATCATGTCCAGTGAATAAGGTCAGGTGCTTTCAGGAGAGCGAGCCTCACCGCAGGTTTCGAGGCTGAGACTTGCTACACAATTCCTGATCTGCTATTTCCACCGGTATCTGCCAGCCTGGTCCTGGAGACACTGCCTTCACAGGAGCACCACGCTCACCTCCTCTGCCTCTCATGGGCCCCACCTAGATGAATCTCAAGGCATAGGTGAGAGAGGCAGCAAAGAATCTGGTCACACATGAGCATTTTCAATTTTCACGGCAACTTCTGAAATGACATGTGTATGTACGCCATTGTAGACGGACTAGGCCTTCTACGCAGAATAAGCCAAAGGATCCGCAGGCACATTAACATGTGTGTGTGGAAAACTGCATGTGGTGAACGGCTTGATGGTGAAGGGCAGACAGAAGCAGAGCAGGACCTTCCCATGAGCACATTCGCACACTCAATTTCAATAATGGTCAAATGTGCTCATGGTTCAGAACCTACTAGAATAACTGCAAAATCACATCCAGCAAGTGACTCTTAAGAGCACACAAGGTATCCAAATACACAGAGGAAAAACAAATGAAGAACGCACCTGCAGCTCATTTCTCAGTGAATGGCACCGTCTGCCCAAAGTAGAAAGAGAATCATGGTCTGCCTGTGAAGTATCCCCATGTGTGTGTGCTTCCACATGTCGAAGAGCAGAATTTCCACAAATTGAGTTTTCAACATCTAAGTGATTTTCACTAGCAGTTCATGAATTGGGAAGCATCCCATGTAACAACAGAGAGGCTCACTGTTGGATGTGGCAGAACAGTTGGTTTTTGGAAAGTACATTGAGCAGAAACAAACCAACAGCAGAACACAAAAATGCAGACTGGGTGACATCAGGTAATTTCAAGTGACTGTCATTGTAATTGCTAAAGCCTCGAGGACCTTCTCATAGTTCTTGCTCAGGTTGACTGAATCTTTTCAATTTGTCCTAATGAGTCCCCTGTTTTCTGGAAAACCTGGGGATTTTCCTGGTTTATTTTTTTTTTTTAAGTTTCTGCTTGGTTATTTGGCGTTTAACAAAAGTAGACTCCGTTTTGATTTGATCTATTGGGACTTAATGCAGGAGATCAATCCAGAACAATGGCTTTACATAACTTTCCAGAATCTTTATTTAACATATGCCATTCAGATAGTAATGAGGCCCAAGATTTTCCTGACATAAAAGTTGCCCGTCATTTTCTGTGGATGTGTGAACCTCAAGCTTCACAGACCTATTAGATCAGAAGATATCATAGATAGCATGGTTTTCTGGCAACAGGTATTCATCTCAGTCACAGACCAAAGAGATTAAGAATGTTTTTAAAGCATCTTCTGAGTCATTTAATGCTGCCTCTAAGCTGTCATCTCGATGGGCACACGGCACTTCACTGCAGTCCTCATGGAATCTCCTCCCTTCCAAGGCCATTCTGACTCCAGGCCTCCAAAGCAGGCCACGGCTTCGGCTGACCTCTTCTGTGAGTGGCACTAGTCCAAACCAGTGGCCAGGAGGATGTGCCTCCCTCCGTCTGAGCTGTAACCTGTCACTGTGGCTCTTGGGGGCTTCCATGCTATCTCAGGGACGTGGAACCACTGGAGAGTGGGGAAATCCTGTGTCTGCATCCTGCTTCTGGGGAGTGAGTGGTTGCTGCTGGGGAGCAGGCCCAGGGCAGCAGCACCTCTGAGACCTACCATCTTCCCCTCTCAACCGCAGCCAAGCCTCACGGAGGCCACCCCCCAACTAGTGCTGCTAGCTTCTGCCCACTGTCCCCAACTCTCCTTAGTGTTGGCGATACTAAATCAGAGCCAAGATGTTCAGACCGGAGCGCTCTCAAGAGCAGCCTTGCGTTTAAAACTTCCCAGAGATGACAGAAAATACAGTACTTCATCATCCCAATACAAGGACAAAAGCAGTGACACAGCAGTTATACTCCCATGCAAAGATGCCACACAATCTCGCCATTCTAGGTCACCCCGAGTTACAGTTGTGTTATGAGTGAGCTGGGCAGGTCTGAGGCCACGGACGCCTTGCACTCATGACTGATTGCCTTATTAAAGGCACTTTTAATCCTGTTTTTGGTCAATTAAAGGAGACTGTTGACAATGCTATTTCTTTTGCTTTTTAGCTCACACATCTGCATGAGATGTCATTGTGGGTCTGTTTTAAGGTTGGAGAACCTGTAATGATAACCTGTAATGATATACTTGAGATATTTCTTAGAGATCAAAGACCCATCCTCCATCTCCTCCTCCTCTTCGGTGATGCAGAAAACCCTTTCCTCCCCTGTGGGACACGTGCACAAAGAAGGCTGTGAGCAGCCAAGGCATTTGCTCTGGCCATTACCCACGTCAATGATAAAAGCACTCACTGAGCCTGGGTGTTCTGGCTTCAGTAAATCACATCTCCAAATGTCTTTGAGTATTCTGTGCAATCATTTGCCCATTAGGACTCTTGAGCACATTCAAAGTTGTATGCAACCAAGCTGATAGAAATATATAAAGTGTCTTGCTTAAAGAAGGCTCGTGGATACATTTCCTCATGGGCTACAGGGACACTCTCCTCCCTCCAGGCACAAAGCAGACATCTGAAAACTAATCCCTGAATGAATAGCTGAGCAACAGCTCAGAGCGTCGTCTAAAGACTTTAGCAGCTTAAAGTTTAAGAAAATTTTAGGCAATTTGCAAGAATTGCAGAATGCACTGGGAAATATATGTGCAAATAAATGCACTTGAGTATATAGAATTGTTTTTCTTTCCCCAACTTATGAAAATATGCCCCTTACTTATTCCCAAAATAAGTATATAACCAAAATCAAATCTTGTGCTCAGTCCAAACCAGACAGTTTTACTCCTATAGAGAGTCTCCACAAACCTCCGTAGAAATAGAGAAAGGGAAAAATCAAATTCAAGAAGAATTCAGTCTGTTTCTCCAAGAACGTTAACCACCTCTTCTGCTTGCTTTGGAGAAGCCTGTGGGAGGCTGAGCACTATGAATGCCACATGAACCAGGAAGTCCCCTACTCATCCAGGTGACAATTATGAAGCCACTGCTGAAAGCCAGTGTGCTGATGGGCTGACACATCTGAGTGGGCAGATGGAGGTCCTTGTCTCGTGGGGCTTGCCATTCCCAGATGAAGCACAAGCAACTTACATGAAATATCGAGAAGGTTAAAAATGCAACAGGAAGGGGCTGGAGCGGTGGCTCAGAGGTTACAGCGCTTGCCTGGCATGCGTGAGGATCTGGGTTCAAACCCCAGCAACACATACACAACTAAGTGTTGGAGCAACAAAAGCCAGATGAAAATCTAAATAAAGTTGTTTCTCTCTATATATATATATCTCTTTTTAAAAAATGCAATAGGAAAAATGAGAAAGTACAGGAGGTTCACAGAGACCTCATGCAACTTTATTTTTTTAAGTTTTTTTAGATGATATAATTTTACAATTGAGGGGGAAACATTATCAAATATTCCAGAACAAATGAATATATACTTAGTTATCTAGTGCTAATGCCATGTCATGGATGCTCAGCTTGGGTTCCCCATGTTGCTGTTTCCCCCAGAAGAACCACTGAGTTAAATGGATGTCTCATGGAGGTCAGACATCACCTTCTGAGATGATTCCCCTATATTCAGTTCCTCCAGTCTCCTAGGTGATTTTCCTAAGCCCTCCCCCGACCCTGTCCTCCAGCCTACGCCTCCAAGTATCCTAGGGAGTCGTCTCCCTGTTGCGAAAAGAATCATACAATTTGAAGTTATTATTAGCTTTGCCGTCTAACATACTGCTTCCCAATGTGTACTAGCTCCCACAGATGAGAGAAACCATTCGGCCCTTGAGTCTCTGAGATTGGGATACTTCACTTCGCATGCAACTTTAAATAGGCGGGTCAGGGCAGACAATTGAGAGGTTGCTTTTAAGCAAAGCCTTGATGGGAGGAAAGGAAAGGGCCACGTGCCTGGGCCAACATGCTAAAGACTGAACACCAACCCCAGGGTTCTAGGGCAACCATGTGGAGAGGACCACATAAGACTTTGGCAGCTCTTCTTCCCAGGACATTTTTAAACCTAAACCCAGGAGAGTTTATTTTCTCTCCCACCTGGGCTGATGATGCTTCTTGGGATCATGACATCCTCCACAACCTCTAGCCCTTCACTCTGCCCTGCACGATCCTGCTGTGGAGGAGAGAGGGGACAAGGCACACCACATTTAAGCTACGCATTTCACATGCCGCTTGGTCTCACATCCCCCTGGTGACACCATCCGGTGATCTCATTAGATGCAAGAGCTGGAAACTCTGGCGTGGTTACCAACCTAGAAAGCAGAGCATGGATACCAGAGAGTGTAGAGGGGCATCCGTGAGGGTGCTTGAAACTTACATTCAAACTAGTCATCACCAGCACCATCACAGTCCTGATGCCAACATTTATTGTGTAGCAATAAATGCTAGATAAATAAATACAGCAATAAGTATATAAATGCAAATAACTCAATGGCATTTTCCTGTACATTGCTCTAAGATAAAGGTCCTTTGACCTCTGAACCTCGCAATAATCCTCAGATTATTGTGTGTCATTTCAATTTCAGTTTCCAAACCAGGAAACTTGAGACCCAGAGACACAGAGACTTTTCTGGGAACCACAGGGTTGAAAGTGATAAGAAGGTGTCCCAAAGTGTGACCTTCTTTGGGCACCTCTGAAACTCTCAATGACATGTATATAGTTCAATGCCAAGGAATGCCAAGGATCACCAAGGATATCCAACAGCCACTAGAAGTTAGAAGAAGCAAGGAAGGTGTCCTCTCCAGAGGGTTCAGAGGGAGCATGTCCAGTCCATGCCTTGATTTCTGAGCTGACCTCTAGCATGATAGACAATAAATTTCTGTTGTCAAAGCCTCCAGGTTTGTGCTAACTTGTCATGACAGTGATAGGAAACCAATCCATGGCCATGTCCAACCTCAAGGGTCTTGCACAGGTCACATGCATGGAAGGACTTAACCAGACCATCTCCAACACTGCCTTTTGCAATGCTCCTGGGCTAGCCTAGGAATCCTGCCACCCTTCTTTCCGGGCTCAGCCTGCAGTTCATCAAAACTCCTCTTCGCCTTCACCTGTGTACAAGTATTCAGCTTATATCTAGGTGCTAGGGTTCAGACCAGCAGGTGCAGGTGCATGCCCAGAGAGACCAGGAGCATCCCAAGGGCTCCATAGAAATTGCAGAGTCAAACTCAACAGGCCTCGCAGGTTTCCCATGCACAGACTCGCCTCTGGCAACTGCCCACGTGGCTCCTCTGCATATCCATAGAACATCATCAGGGTGTGAAGCCCAGGATTTGGGTTGCAGCTGGCCCAAGACCTACAGCGATCAGTGGGTTTTCTGGGTCTGGGGAAGGCTGGGCCCATACCACTGCCTTTGTTCAAGCATGCTTTGCTGCGACAGAATGTTGGGAATTGATGTTCAATATAAAGGTTTTTATAACCACAATCCATATTTCATTTCTTGCCATAAAATAGTAATTTAGAAATGCAGAGAAATGTGCTGCTACCAATTTAACATTTACTTTCAATAAATAGGAAGGTTTTACAGGGAACAGCGGCCCATTATGGAAATCATAACCTGTGCTGGTGCCAGGAAAATGTATTCTCACTTGCATTGTGCCCTGTGCCCAGCTACAGAACCCAGGGCTTCCTTTGCACTGTAGGTCTTATTATGATAGAGTCACAAATGCAGTGTAAAATGTCGTGTTGAACACAGCACGTCCAATTTAAAGGAAGACACTGAAAACACGCCAGCCTTTCTCTCAGCAGAATTGAAATCGGCGCTCATTTATCTGAGGCATCTCTCAATGAATGCTGAAGCACAGATTACTGTGAATTCACGATGATCCTGCCTGTATTCTTCCCCCACTAATGTATGCATTCTGCAGTTACCACTGCAGCAAATGCTTTATCTTCTGAACTTGCCAGAAAATAAGTCTTTGAATCTTGAGATTAAATTGCATTTAAGCAGTACCACAAATTCTGCACCTGCTTAGATCTTTCCAGCACTCTTATGACTTGCATTACAAAAATCGTCACCAACCTGCCATCTATTCTGGAATTCAGAGCTAATAAGACGTGAAGCATCAAGAGCACAAAGGCAGTAGCATCATTCATCTTATAGTACGAGCAAAGTCAGCAAGATGTCAGGTGATAGAAATATCAGGGGTTCAATGAACTAGAATTAGAGGTGAGAGATGAGTCAGCTGTCTATTTTGATGGTTAAAGAAAGAGACTTGTTTTTACTTTTGGGTGTTTTTTTCCCATTTCCAAGTAAGAGGTGGTATTCAGATGCCAGATGGCCTTTGGTGGAAAAAATAAGTGACTTGAACCTTTAAGGGTATCTTTGGGCTTACAAGAAATTCCCAGACCATGTCAAGATGGCGTATTAACGATGGCTCTAACAGAAGAGATTTCCCTCCCTCTCTTCCAGAGTGTACTTTGAGAAACAACATAGGATGTATACAAAAATGAATTCCCTTCAAAGACATCCTTTCATCCTTTCATGCTGCTTCTCAGTTTGAGATGAAGTGGATACAGAGAGATAAAATGGGGGAATAACAACCGGTATGATTCCCAAGTTAATATGCTCATAGCATTTCTGCACTTGGTATTATAGTGGTAAAATCACTTGATTTGTCTTTAAAAATGTGGGATTAAGCACAGGGTGTTTCTTGCATCTGCCACTGGGGCCCACATGAGTTAGAGCTCACTTCCTGTGGAGGCTGTCTTCATGAGATATTCTCTAGTGGAAGACGAAGGGTGCAAAAGGAAGGACAAAGCAAAACTGGCATGGAACTTAGAGTGGGACCAAGGGGGCAGAGGCCCTGGAAGACCAGGACAAACACCTCCTGGCCCCTGGTTTAAGAGTAACCTTGAGCATGACTTTGCCAGACTGGGATGCTCCCCACCATAGATCCAGGCACCACCCCGCCCTCTTCTCCATACTCTAAGGACTCCAAGCAAGTGTATGTAAAGGGTGCCTACTCCTGTCCATGTTCACCAGAACTGAATTCTTAATGCAAGCCTGTGTCAGGGTGGTGGTCTGCCCGCAGCAGCACAGGAAAAAGAGCAGAAGCAGCCTGGGGGATGATGTGGAAGCCCGCTGCCAGGGCTCTGGGTGATTATTCTGTATGATTATCAATAGGAGGAAGCCAGAGGCAGATGAGCTTCATCTGGCCATAAAGAAAGAGCTTCCTGGCATTTAGAGGTGCTGGAAATGCAGTGGCTATTGTGGGCACAATGGGTTCCCTGGCTCCAGGAGTGGGGAGCCAGGGCTGGGGAACAGCATTCCTGGATTGGGTGTGAATTCCAAAATTTTAGACCCCCTGCTGGGGGAGCAGCAGGAGCCCCAGGACTGAAGCTGTTAGGAATCCTGAGATGTCCTGAACCAGACTTGGGTTTGTAAGGTGGATACATGGAGAAATAGCAGGCTCGTATACCACCAATGAACAGCAGCTGTCCCGTGCTGGGAACAGAGACCTGACTGGCACATTGGGCTTCCATTAGCCAAAGCAGCCCCTTCAGGAAGATGGTGCTGACGTGAAATGGAAACCAGGCATGAGAATCCCCAAGCAGACCAAACCAAGTACACCCTGCAGAAGAAAACTAGGTTATTTCTTGTAAATATCTGTGATGATCATAAATGATGTCATGTTCCAAAAACAGTGTAAGAAGCTCACTTTTTTTAAAAAGAGAGAGGAACAGTGAGAGAGAGAATCAATTTTAGTTTTTTACATGGCTTTCATTGCTCTGACTTTTCATTGTGTACATGGTTCCCAGTTCGAACCCATGTCCCTGTTTATGCCAGACAGGTACTGTAACCACTGAGCCACTTCTCCAGCCCCAAAAAGGTCACTTTTTTTAAATTTTTTTATTTTTGAACAAC
>PVKS010026514.1:0-28565 GCA_004027875.1 Aplodontia rufa | reverse complement strand
TAAGATGTAATGCTTAACAATCTAATACTATTTTTAGAGTTATAATGGGAAGGGGAAGGGAGGGATAAGGGAGGGTAATTGGGGGGGCACTCCTAGGGATAATTGCAATGTCCAGAATATATACACATCTTATACACATTTTATATTGTTTTGTTAAAATCTTGTAAGGTTGCTCAAAAATAAAAAAAAACAAAAAACAAAAAAAAAGAGATATATTCTAAGGCATGAATGTCTCAGCATGTTATCGGAACAGGATTAAAGATTAATTCCATACATGGATGCACCACAGAATTTACTGCATCACAATCTCAGATTATTCTCATCACAATAAAATATTTTTGACATAAAATTAAGTTTACAAGCCTCTGTTTTATCCTAGGAATTAAATTATCACTCCTTTGTCTGCACAGCGATATGCAAAAACTGAGCATAAAACACCTGCCTTCAACAGATCTTTTATTTAACTTCAACTGTGTTGGAGTTCATGAACTATTTATTAAGAAGACTATAGTAAATTTTTCCTCCAAAAATTAAATTGATAATTATGAAGATAAGAATGAGTTGAAATGTTTTCTTGATCTTTGTGACTCTCATATTTATATGTGATTCATGAAAGAATAATGTTCATTTTTATTTCTTTAGAGTATGCAGAATTTATGGCTAGATAATATGATTGTCTATGAAACCAAAACACTTCCCACTAAAAGTAAGTAGAGATGCTCATCACAATAGAACAAAACTTCATTTCATTTGTAACAGAACTTGCAGGAAATAAATGAAAATCTCAGAATGCAAGAAACAAATAGTGAACTAGAAACTAGAGTAATAAATGTGAATTTATGTTGTGGAAGCCCAAGGGGCTGTTACTGTTCTGGATCGTGGAACTCCTTGTTTTACAAAGCTCATGCAAAGAGCATCAATAGGCCATGGCTTGTTCACAAATTAGGACATAAAGCAAACTCTTGGATAAAACTAGGCACTCAAAGGGCTAAAATGTCTGCAAAAGGCAAATCAGAAAAAAAAGTCAGTAGATAAGCACAGGAATTGAAAAGGAAGCCTACCTGTCTCTACCTGCATGGTTGATTGATAACAAGTATCTTGTGAAAGTCTGAAGAACTGAGTTTTGGGTGTCCTGGTTATTTAGATCTTTAAACTTCACTAGAGTTCTAGGATGTTTAAATCAATCAGTTCATCAAAAATGATTGATAACCAGACAACATTAAATTCCACAATTCAGACCATTCATCCTTTGCACAGAAAACAAAGACTCATTGCATAAATGTATGTTATGAAATCCATAAGGAAAACATACCAAGAACAATATTCAGATGTATAGCAAGCATTTGAATGGGTAAAAAATAATTTGAAAAACAACAGGAAATAAATAAGGATAGCATAATTATTGAAGTAAAGCAAACTAAATATTTAAATAAGGACCAAATAGAATATCTAGAAATAAAGATTTAATAGTAGGAAGATAAATTTGAGGAAAATAACCAGAAAGCAACAGAATTTATAAATTAAAAGACCTGAGGTATATAATTAAATGGTCCAGCATCAACTGATAGGAATTCCAGATGAAGAAAACAGAATTCTGGTAAGCCAGTGTTCAAAATAGTTTATGAGAACATGATAGAAATTGTGAAGTAGATGAAATATTCCATTTGAGAAACATTAAAATGCCAAAGTAGGATACATAAAAGTAAGTCCACATCTAGATACAGTATAATGAAATTCCTAAAAGCCATAGAAAGTGTTCAAATGCAAATACCAGGAAGATCTCATGCAAGCGGTAAACAGATACTGACAATTTCTGAAGTTGATTTCTGCTTCTGATAATGAAGACATAACAAGAATAAGACATAACTACCAGATTTAAAAACAAGACCAAAGAGAAAACTAAATCTGCATGCTTGAAAAACTGTTAGAAAATTTCGGAAAAACTACTATTTTCAGACATTAGGGAACAGGGCTTCCAAATGACAGACACAGGAAGAGGAAAATAGAATGTGGCAATCTTTCGCTGTTGAGGAATTAAAGACCAGAGTAAGGGAGACCAGTTCAGAAGAAATTTGTAGAACAAATTGTATTCATGGTTCCTTGAGTCTTTACTGAGGACTAAGTCACATGTGCATAGAGTAAAACTCTCCAAATAAGAATGATCAGAGAGGTGAAAGAAGATCAGTTCCCCCAGTTCACAGTGGGTTGAGGACAAATTCAAACCAGCCAAAGTAGAAAGTCCTCAGGGGTCATCAGTCATTCACTGGAGACCCAGATGTACCATGCCTCAGTGGTGAGCTGTCTCCTACCAGTCCACAAGAACAATCCCAGTGTAGGGCACTCTAGAACTCCTGTAGGATACCTTAAAATCCAGACTCAAAGGAATTGAACTGATCTGCAATAGGTTAATTCCCTGTTAAAAGAAATTCTAAGTCAGATGAGAAAATCCAGACCCTCAATAAAGCAATCATCATAATGCTCAACATATTTTCAAAATTACTGGATATTCCAAGATGCATGAAAACAAAATTCATAGCTCAGAAAAATTCAGTTAATGGAAACAGATAATGGAATAAACATAAAAGTATATTATAATAGCTATTGAAAGTGTGTGTGAGTGTGTGTGTATGATGGAAAATAGGAATAAAAGTAGTGAAATGTTAGCCATTAAAAAATAAAAGAACAAAATGGAACTTCTAGAGATGAAAATACAACATCTACAGTGAAAATTTCAGTTCATTGACTTATAGTAAATTAAACACAGTATCTGAAGGTATATCAATAGCATATATCCAAATGAAACAGAGGTAGTCTGAAAAAAAAAATCAGTGCCCTAACATCATATATGTAGACTCAGGAGGAGAGGAATGAGACAATAAAATAAACATTTGAAAAAATATCACATGAAAATCTTTAAACATGAAAATTATAGACACTGGTCCAAGACCAAAAGTAGGAAATCCTAAGACCAAAATTAGGAAAACCATACCAGGACACATAATTCTAAGCCTGAGAAACAATATTAAGAAAAAAATCTTACGGTAAACTCCTTGCTCCCTGTCCCATGCTAACAGAAAAAGAAGTATCATGTACAAACAACATTTTTAAAATGATGAAAGAAATGTTTTGAGTATATACAGTTTTAAAAGACAAATGATGATTCAGCAAAAAAAATTTTCAGACAAACAAATCTGAGTTAATTCAATTTAGGCCCAAACAATTAGTAGAATATAAACTTCCCCAAGAATACCAAGAAAGTAGGAATTCTTCTTTCTTGTTTCATGATGACCTTTTCAATTGTTTGTCTTAGTCAGGTTTTTCACTACTATGACTAGAAGACCTGACAAAAATTCTAGAGGAAGAAAAGTTTATTTGAGGGCTCATAGCTTCAGAGGTCTCAGTCCATTGATACCCAACTCCATTCCTTGGGCTTGAGGTGAGGAGGAACGTCATGGAGAGTGTGGTGGAGTACAGTGGCTCAGGGAAATGCAATCAAGAGGCAGAGAGAGAGACTCTACTGGTCAGATACAAAATACTCCAAAGGCACACACCCCCAATAACCCACCTCCTTCAGCCATACCCTACCTGCTTTTAGTTACCACCAAATTAATCCCTATCAGAGTATTAATTCACTGATTGGGTTAAGGAACTCATAACCCAATCGTTTCACCTCTAAGCCTTCTTACATTGTCTTACATATGAGGTTTTGGGGGTGATGCTCACATCAAAACAGTAACATTGCTCGAAAGACAGGATGCTACCTTATATCTGGTATATATGTGTGTATTTATATATATACACACACACACATATATATACATACATACATATATGTATGTATATATACATATATGTATATCTATGCATGTATATATACGTGTATATACATACATACATATATATACACATATATACATATATACGTATATATGTATATATACGTGTATATATACATGTATATATGTATGTATATGTGTGTGTGTGTGTGTGTGTGTGTATAATAATTTTAAAACAGTAGGGGATATCTAGACTATTCAATAATGATTCTGGAACAATAACATTTCAAAAACTATGAATTTAAGTTGTGGTTTGATACAATCACAAATTTGAGCCAGAGTAAAAACTTGAGCAAGGATGGTGAAACCATAAATGGACTATAATGCATTCTAGGAAAATACATTACTTTGTTGTGGAGATGACCTTTGAAACAGGAGACTGAAGCAAAGGGTAAAGGACATCTGTCGGGGTAGAGAAGGACCTACCTATAACTCTCTGGTTTTCCTTCCCACTTTCAGAGCTAATGAGAACTGGAGATCAAAGGATCAGTTTTATTATTGGTGGAGTTAATTGGAGAACAAGACTTTGGTCCTTAGCCAATTGTTCTTCACAGTTCTGCCCACTGGCCTGGAAAGTCTCTGCCTCTGTAGGGGAAATTGGGCCAGAGTAATGGCAGTTCTCCCCAATAGATAAAGCTCATAAATTTAATTTTGTAGAACTGGATAAATAATTACAGACTGGAAAAATACCTTCTATGCATTTAACTAGGGACACACCTTCCAAATTCCCACAGCGCATGGAGTCTAATTAACTTTGGATAATACTTCTTGTGTGCAGAGCAAAGATGTGGCTGAATTTTTCTGGAGGTCCCATGCTCACTGACCTCTGAAGTCACTATCTTCCAGTTACTTTTCAAGACACGCTATTTTCCTCAGATCACCAGTAGATGCTTTGATTTCTCCAAGGTGAAGATAAAAACAGATACACAGATCTCCTTTATTACTGATTTTATATTCTTTCTATTCAATATGGATCACTATCCAAAAATTGGCAAGAATGCATTCCAAAATACTATCATCTCTGCTTGGTAGCATCATGTTTAATTCTTAATATTTTCCCTACTTTCCTTTAATTCCATTGACAGAAGTCAAGTAGGACCCTCAGATCCAACCAGTTCTGAATCTCCTGGCTTAGACTACCCTCTATTGTTACAGGGTTATTCTGTTTATGTTACACCCGTGATTAATAACATTCTCTCCCACACCATTGTTTTTATAAATCTTAGTTAATATATATCTACATTATTCTTCCAAAATATAATGGCCTCCTTACCACTTTGACTTTCTTGAGTCTAATGATCTTGTCTGTTGTTCTTCGAGCACCCTTTCCTAGAGTTACACCCTAGAACTTATTGCTAACAACTGCAACCTTTTACTTTCTCAGCAAGTTCTCTGACCATTATCTCCTATCTTTTAGGAAATCTTCCCTAGGGTCCTTACTCCTGAATTCTCAACCCTATCAGTACCTCCAAATTAGTGATCCACTACCTTATCACTCTCCCTTATCCCCCTGATGTTCTCTTTCCCTCCTTCCATAGCTTAAATTTTAAGCTAACCACTATAATTCCTTCTTTGCATGCATTCTACCTTTTCTTACTTGTTGTCATTTACTCTTGGCAAAACCATAATTAAACTTAAACTCTAGGTAAGCCAATTCTTTTCTGCTACTCCACGTGCATAGCCATGTCACTGAACATGAAAAAGGAAAAATATGAACACTCTAACATCTCACTTTTAACATAAGCACAAACCTCAAGAGGGCCTTTAACACCAGCCAGAATTCCTTCAATCTCTACCTCGGCCATTTACTCCATTTTCTATACACTTCTTTCACATTTGTTCTCTCTCCTCAAACCTGTAGTCATACCTTTACACCTAGTTGATTTTGTTGCTTCCAGTTCACTGGGAAAATGAGAAAATTGAAACAATTGGTAAATCCTTCTTAAGACTGCCATTATCACTACCACATGTACCCACCTATGAGCATCTACCCACTGATGAACATTTGCTCACCTGTGAGCATCTGCTCAGACACCCTCCCTGACACTCTAGAAGAACTTGCCTTTCACTGTGTAATGCCATCCCTTCCACGTGTGCTCAGGCCTTCCTCTAACAAAGGTGGAGGCAGGGCAAGAGAACAAATGAAGCAAATGAAAACCTTACCTCCATGTACTTATGTGTACATCATATCATGAGTGTATATATATATACACACACACACACACATACACATATACATATTCTTTCATATATGATAAAATAGCATATTGGCATACAGACATCTTACATTATTCACATCTAAACCTATCCATCCATCTATACATACATATATAGAGATATAGTGGTAGCAAGGAGAACATAAGCATAATAAGAAAGCAAATTTTGGTGCAACTCCTTAGTGTCCATATAGGGTTGGTTCTGGGACCCCTGGAAGACACCAAAATATATGAATGCTCAAGTTCCTTATATAAAATGACATAATATTTACTTTAACCAATGTATAGCCTTCCATTAACTTTAAAACATTGCTAGATTACTAGTGATACCTAATACAAAGAAAATGCTATGTAACTAGTTGTCATACTGCATTGTTTAGGGACTAATGACAAGAAAAATATTCTCTACAGGTTCAGTACAGATGTGTTTTTTAAAGGGTTTTTCATCTGTTATTGAATCTGTGCTTGGGCACTCAAGATATAGAGGGCTGACTGCACAAGAAGTGGTGGTAAGTGAAGACAATCATGAAGAAGACGACAAATCTAGGTCTATACTAATAGTTAAAAACAAAGGATAGTTTTTTCTAATCAGTAGCGAAAGAAGAAAACAAATATTTGTTGACAGCTGGCAATTTCCCAAGTACTACACTAAGGTTTTATGTCATCTCATTTGCCACAGAAATGAATGCCTGCAAAGAAACCGAAACTTTGAGAAAACAAATAATTGGCCCAAGGTCACGTAACTAATAAATGCTCAAGCTGTTTACTTCCCAAATATCACCTAAATCCAAAGCCCATACTCTCTATTCACTATGTTATGAGAGAAAAACACCGTAATTTCATGGATGACTGGTCCCAACGTAGCTTCCTAAATATTTCTCATGTCAAGACTTTAACCTATAACGCAAAAATTGGTGTCACTGAGTCAGAGATGACGTGTGTGGTTAGGCTGGGCACTCTTCGCACCTGTCTGAGGGGCACATGGCTATCTTTTGCTAAAGAGCTGCCATGATGGGCCCCAGAGGCAGCAGTATTTCAATTGTGGGCAAGTTGATTCCTGGATGTGTGCTTTCTAATCCATTTATAAAGTGCTCTGGGATTCCTCTGGATGAAATGTGTCCTATAAATACAATTTATAGTTTCATTTGCCCTAAAGTTTAGCACTGCTTGGTGATTTAATTCTTATTGCACTATATTTTTTAAAGTGTATTTAAAGAGCATCTTTTATCTTAGTGATCAACTCTCTAAGTTGCTTTTTCAGAAGTTTCCCAAACAAAAGGGAAATTCTATAGAAATTTTTACATACAAATATTTCTTACTTCTGGGCTTAGGTGTATTGGTACTTTATACTTTCTTGCTAGTTCCTTGTCCTCCAAATTTCTGTAGAGTGAAACAACTTTTCAGCATAATGCAAGGTAAAATGTACATGTTTGCCTTATTCCAAATTCCTATCATGCAGTTGAATAGTAAGAATGTCTTTGGCAGTGGTAGTAGGGACAAACCACGTTTTAAGTGTATTTATTTTCTGAAAGCATAGAAAGTTAAATAAGCATGGACTTTTTATCCTAAGGTATCATAAGATAACATTCAGGGCAAGATGGTATAAAAATCACACATCAAAAGTTAGGAGCAAGAGATTCAGTCTATGGCTCTACTATCAAACCTGCATATGGTTTTACAGCCCTGAACAAATCATGCCAGTCATCCAAGACATCTATGTGGCAATAGGAGGCTGGGGCTATTAGTTTCCTCAGTGTAAAATGGGAATGTTAGACATACAAAACTTTATGAAGCCTATAAATTGACATTATGTGTTGTAGATAATCAGGTAACTTTATGACACAGTTGAGCACATACTATTATACAGTCCATTGACTGAAACGTCAATCATTTTTTGTATTTGTATTTGTCTGTGTGTATTATGGATTATGGTTTGGAGATGAGGTGTCGCCCAAAAGCTCCTGTTAGTTTAGGAACATTTGGAGATGAAACAATTATGAGAGTTGTACCTTATGCACTTCATCCTGGTTTGAATGGACTGGTTGGGGAGGGATAATTGAAGGCAAGTGGCCCATGGCTTGAAGAAATGGGTCACTGGGGGCATGCCCTGGAAGGGTACATCTTCCCTGTGTGATTTCTTCCCCCCACCCATCTCTGCTTCCTGATCCCATCATGGGCCAAGCAGCTTTCCTTTTCTGGGCCCTTCCCCCATGATGTACTGCCTCATTTGGGGCCAAAAAATGGAATCAGCCATCTATGGACTGAGACCTCTGAAATTGTGAGCCCAAAATAAACTTTTGATCCTCTTACTTGTTTTTGTTGAGTATTTTGGTCCAATTGATTTAAAAGTTAACCAAAACAGAAATTGGTACCAAGAAGTAGGGTCATTTTTGTGACCAACTTGACCATGTGGATTGAAAACCTTTGGAGCTGGTTTGCAGGAGGAATTTTGAAAAGCTTGGAGATGCAAACTAGAAAAGCTTTAGAATCTGGTAAGTAGAGCTTAATGGTTGGTTCTGGTGGGAACTCAGAAGATCAGACTGCTAATAGGACAGTGGGCAGTACAGACTGGGTTCATGAAGTTTAAGAGGAAAATGAGGAATCTTGGGAACTAGAGTAGAAGTCACTCATGCTATATTCTGGCATAGAACTTGGCTATATTTTGCCCATGTCCTGAGACATTGAGGCTGAATTAAAAAGTGATAGACTACTTAATCTGGCAGAAGAAATTTCAAGGCAGCACAGAATTAGTCATGGCATGGATATTGCTGGAAGCTTTTAGCTAGGTTTACTGCAGGAGCTGGGAGCAGAAGGCAGAATTGAAGTATTTTTACAAACTTTCTATTTCTCTAGAAAAGTGCAGGTAAAACTGGAGCCAAGAAAAGTGTTCTTGTAAGAGATTATAGCTCTTAAAGAGATAGTAAGTACTTTGCATAGATACAAAAGTAAAGAAGTCCCAAGGGCACCTCAGGAATTTACAAGACCACACCCACTACAGGTTCCAGGATATGGAAGGGAAAATCCCTTTGAAAAGAGACCATGGGGGACCCCTGCTCATACAGAGGTTGCTAGGAAGTTGTTCTACTGTGCTAAACCAAGCAGGTATACAGAGGCTGCTGTGGTTGATTCCGGGGGACCCAGTGAATTCATGAGCTAGTAGCACATCTTGGTGTCATCCTTGTAACGCTGGCTATATAGGAATGCAGGATGCTGGAGTTAAGGGTCATGGAAGCATCCATCAAGTTTTCAGAGGAGGCCAGGCAAAATGTAACAGGGTTGGAATCCCTGCAGACTATCCATGAAAGAGCAATGCTTGAAGCTGTGAAGGTGAAGCCAAAGCTGGAATGGAGACCCCAGGAATTATGAACAACATGGACTGTCTGCTGCCTATGGAGAAAACCAGGTTAAAAGAACTCATGTGCATTGAAACCAACAAGGTCAAAGAAGCAGGGCTGCTCAATCCCTTTGGAAATGGCATCTCACCTCTAAATTGTTGTGTTGTGTGTTTTGGACACAGTAATGCAAAAGCTGAGTAAATCAGAGAGTGTGTGTGTGTGTGTGTGTGTGTGTGTGTAGTTTATTGTAGAACAGGGTTTTATAAATAATTTCATTTGGTCTCTCATCTAATACTTTTACCAGTATCCAGTAGAGATCCAGATTAGTTTAAGTTGGCTTTCCAGTTGAGGCTAACCCTTCCGTTAAATTTATCTATTTTCCATAGATTTTCTAAAATATGAAAGTTTCTTAATTACTATTGTCTTTTCTTAAAACAAGATTTTATTTTTCATTATGATTTTACGTATTGAAGAGATTTGTTGTTACACTTTCATACATGCACATATCATTTACCCTCCTCCCCTATGCCCCTCCCTCAAGCCCCCATCACCATACTCTTGTTTTTGAAACAGGACATTATTATAAGAAATATGGTCAATTATTTTTCCAAAAGTATTTGGAGGGTTTTTACCTAAGATCTTCAAATCAAGATAAAATGATGATTTTTTATTTTAAAATCAAAAAAGGTATCAGCAGCAGCTCTTTCTTGGTTCTTCATGACTTTTGGCTCTCTGCACTAAATATTTTTAGAATTTTTAATATCATTTGATTATATTTCCTTTCCATCTCCCTTGAATTCATAGCCCTCTATATAACAATATAAAGATGGACAATGAGGACTTCAGAGAATGTATTTTTATATTTTTGAATGAACAAGTGGTCTCAGTTGTAGACAGTGAGATCAGCAGGTTGATTAAAATGAAAGAGTCTTCAAGGTAGAAGATTTCCTCTTCTTAAGTTCAGGGTCTCACTGGGAGGCATCCCTGTTTCTTTCTACAATTGAAGAATCATCCAAAATATATCTCATTTATCTTAATAAGCTCAGTATGATTCATGTGATCCACTTTTGAAGGGTTTTACTATTTTCTTACATGTGAATAATATGAAAGCCTTTATCACAAATAAAAGGCAGAAATATTTCTTTGAGATCTAAGGTAAATTTATTTGCATTTAGTATTTGATTGTACAATATCTGAAATAGTGGGATATAAAGACACCTGACTTATAAGGAAGATTTAAAAGGCACAAGCTTACCTATTTCATAAAGTATATTTGTATTTGAATATTGCTCACAAAGAAGACGGTGATTTAGTTATATCATTATAGTACAACCCAGGAACATCTGGAGGTGATCATGGGCATATATTTGGCCCAAGAAATTGGTATGTAGTATAATTTGTTCATTCATTAATCAATATTTATTTTAAAATTCCTATTAAATGTCATTCTGGGTGAAATTAGCAGGCCTTGGGAATATATCAATGAGCAAAACCTTAGGGTTCAGACTTTCATGGATCTAACATAAAATCAGAAAATCATGAATATAACAAACTGATACAGGTTCTGAGAGGGGATCATGGTTCTAGGCTTAAGGACAATCAGGTACATACTTGGCAACTTCCTGAATGAGCCCAATTTTCCAGTTTAGGAATCCCAGACTGACACAGCCTTTATTTGTTTTCATACAGAAACTAGAAGATTAGATACAGCACCTCTTAGATTTCCAACCCTGTCTCTTCAGTGGGTACACCATCACAACTCAGCCTCCAGGGTGAGGCAAAGCTGTAGCTAAATGAACATAACCACTGTACCAGGAAGCCAGAGATCCAGTGAGGTATACACTCTTGATGACTCCCAATAGCTGATTATGAATTTCACTTCCTTTTCTCAATTGTATCATGTTGGTACAAGGAAACTGGCCACACAGGGCAAATTTTAACTCCAAAAGCACTAAATGCTTTAAATCAGGATATTTTTCCCTATAGCAGTCTGTTTTTACCAGCCCACCAATGCAGAAGTTCTCAAAGTCTTAAAACTATCTTAAAATCGTGCAAGAAGGCTTGGCACATATGGAGATGCAGGCAGATTAGTGTGTAGGTTCTATGGGCAACATTCCTACTATGCAATAGGAAAGCCTGCCTTGGTTAAACAATTCTCAGAGCTACACGTAGCAGCACAGCCCCTGGGAATGAGCTCAGTGCCCTTCAGAGCAGTCCTTTGTCCTGTCTACTGCCCTGTACTTACTGGGCACAGATTGATTTGGGATCACTATCAGATAAAGGGCCCAGCATCCTGTAACTTATACTTAAAATTTCAGGACATTATCTGCACGAAACTCCCACATAGGCATCAAAACTAGTAAGACAGTTCCTTAGCAAACCAACTTCATGAGGTGAGTCTACACTTCATAGAATTTTACTTTTGGATGAAGATTTTGGAAGGACTAACTCAACCTCCAATCCATCTCTTTTTCAGCGAGATTGAAAGAATAAATCTCTGCTTCACAGAATTCCTTATAACAAATTATTTTGGTTATTAATTCTGCCCATTACAGGCTGGAGTGGTGCTCAGTGGTATAGTGCTTACCTGGCATGCACAAGGACCCGGGTTCAAAATCGTGCAATCACATACACAACTAAGTGTCAGAGCAAGGAAAGCCATATGAAAAACTAAAGTAAAATTGATTCTCCTTTTCTCTCTCTCCATCACTTTCCACCCTCTCTCTCTTTAAAATAATCTGCCCATTAGATGGAGTTGTATTAAGATTTGGAAGATTTAAAACATGCAGAGTTTATGGAAAAGTGAGGTATTCCTGAAGCAATATTCCAACTTGCAATCTCCTTTTTCCAGGGTTAGGAGGCAGTTTTCATGAGGGTTTCTTATTTCTGGCTTTCCAAAACTAGAACCAGAGCTCTTGGGGTATTTTTGAATTCAGTTCTAGTTTGACCTCTGGTGAAAAAGGCTCTTTTGAATCAGGGCTGTACATATATAGAAGTAATTTTTATAGTCTAAGCCTAAAACATTCACTTTAAATCCTTTGAATGATTTATTACCACCTAATTATCTGTATCAAATTTTCTTTCTGAATATAGCTAGAGTGGTTTCTGTTTCTAATACTAATAAAATAATTGGTGCAAGAAGCTCACACTTAAGAGTGAGCATCTGGGATTGTTTGACCTGGTTTGGACTAAAGACAGTAGTGACTTAATACCACTGTAAAACTGAATACACAAAATAGATGGTACAAAATGACTAAGAGTTATTTAAATTATCATACATTATCAGCTGAATAAAGAGCGGGTATTGTTAGAACAGAAGTTATTAAAGTCAGTTTTTTAATAAGGACGGAAAGTAATACACAGACTGAAAATTGGACTGGTTGCTCATATTTACACCAGATATAGAAGAGAGGAAATGAAGGATGCAGAAGAAACAAGAGGAATAGGAAAGGGGGGATGATGATGAGAATAAAAAGAAAGGAGAAAAAGAAAAGGAAAGAAAATTAGGAAAAATAGAAGATAAAGAAGAAAGGAATGAAATAAAGGAATGGAGCGAGGGAGAGAGGTAGGAAGTGAAGAGGAACCAGAGCAGGAGAGAGAGAGAGGAGGAGAAAGAGGGAAATGAGGGAAAGAGAGAGGAAAGAAGAAAAAAGAGAAGGATGAGGGAGGGAGAGAGGCAAAGACAAAGAGAGCAATGAAATCAAGTTTTAAATTCTTTGCAGAAGGCATTATCAGGACCAGGCATTTTGGTGATTGTTCTATAATGTTTTCTTACCAAGATAATATAGATAAAATTCAAAGGACAAGTCTAATCATATAGGTTTCTACAGCATCATGTAGATAAAAGTACACCCTCACTAGGTCTCTCATGTAATTATGGCACAAAGACTTGGTTTCTCACAGTTGAGATGAATGTACTTAGGTAGATTGAAAAGAATTTGATTTCTCTGGTACTCTAAACCCTGTTAGTCCTCCTGTACTGGCAGGAGCAGCCAACTGTTTCTTGAGGATGGTTGTTCTTTGTTTCTAGATTCTGTAAGTCCTCTTGTGAAGCAGTTATTCAGTTATTCTGCAATCAGTAACCAACTTTTTTTGTGATCCAGCCTCTAACTCCAACGTTCCTTGACTTTTGGTTTTGTTTTGTTTTTTAAAGAGAGAAGGACAGTGAGAGTGCGAGTGAGAGAGAGACAGACAATTTTTACTTAGTTTTTCACATGGGCTTTGTTGCTCTGACACTTAGTTGTGTATGTGGGTGCTGGGGCTTGAACATGTGTACTTGTGCATGCCAGGCAAGTGCTGTAACCGCTGAGCCACCTCTCCAGCCTCTGTTCCTTGACTTTTAACCAGATCTCAACATGTCCAGGGAATAAAAAAAATCAAAATCTTACATGATATGGGATAAATGACAGTAAAAATTTTCAAGATTTTATTAATTCATTTGATGACAACCAAAAGAACATACGTGAGAATGGAGTCCTGAAGTCCTAAATTAGGGAAGAAGAACCTAACCATTCCACTAGGTGAAATTTACCCATGTGTGCAGCTTCTCCAGAGATGCTTAGTTTAGTGTACCAACTCTAGCAACTAGGACTGCTTCTGAAAAATTGTCTTTATAAAATGATGTATACCTACATATTTTTATTGTAGAAAGGGGAATATAAATATGAAAGAGATTTATTTTTTGTAGTATACCTGTCTTACCCATAACTATGTCTGTGGGAGGACCCAGAAAGTTAACCCTCCTCTCAGGAAATCATTGAGAACACAAGAACTGATTACCGTGGAACTCTGTAAAGCCATCCCTGATAGGCTAGCATTAAGATAGTAAGAGCTGTCATTGAAGTTCTCTGACATATTTCATAGAGTTTGTGGAAAGAAAGAAGACTGAGAGTTTCATGTGTCAAATTGGATAGGGTAAAGTGTTTAAGTAAATATTAATAACTATTTAAACACTAATCTTGGTGTTGATATGAAGATATTTTTCAGATGGGTTAACATCTACAACACTTTGACTTTGAGGAAAGATTGCCTTGAGAATCATGGCAAGCCTCATCCAATCAGTTGAAAACTTTAATAGCAAAATTAAGGTGTCTGAGGATAAGAAATCCCAACCATGGAATGCAGAGGTGATTCTTGCCTGAGAATTTCCATTTGTAAGCCTGCCCTACAGATTTGAGACTTGCCAACCCCACAATCACAGAAGCCAGTTCCTTGAAATCTAGATCTTTCTCTCACTCTCTCAATTTCTCTCAAAATCCTTCCTTATGTCTGTCTGAATCCCTGCCTCTCCTCCACAATCCCACCCTCCAAGTTTCTGGTAGACAGAGGACAAATGACAATACCAGAATCATGTAATGACTGCTATTATAGAAGTCAATCCCAGAGGGGTAATCAAAATGTTCTGATGATTAGGAATCATTGACAATGGCTTAAGATAAGATGACATGCTCTGGGGCTAGAGCAGCAGCTCTGTGGTTACGGCGCTTGCCTTACATGCTTGAGTACACGGGTTCAAACCCCAGCACCACGTACACAATGAAGTATTGGACCAACGACAGTCACGTGAAAAACTAAGTAAAATTGCTTCTCTCTTTTCCCCCCTCTCTCACTGTCCCTCTCTCTTTAAAAAAAAATGACATGCTCTATAAAATTGTGCACAAATTAGAATTCTGGTGTGTGTATACTTAATGTGGATCATGATCAATACGGTTAGTGCTTCTTATTTTCTAGACCTGTTGTAATTCTAGAGTGTATTATTTTTACACATTTTTATCAAGAAATAATATGTCCCCCTTGATTCTGCTACAAGTTTGTAATATGCAGTTTCCCAGTGGTCTTCTTCAGAAAATCCTACTGCCACTTACCAAACTACTGCCCATTAGCAAAGGGTAATGCCTTAGGCGCTGGCCCTAGACCTAGCATGTCATCAGTTGACAAACTTTGTGAGCTTGCAAGTTGCACACTGACATTATTTTTTTACATCTAAGTTAATAGTATACAGATAAACTGTAACTAGCACAATCCTAACATTAGCCTTTTGACCAAAAAGTTATTATAATAAAAAGTGAATATTTAAGTCACTGAAGCAATATTTTTCCTAAACCCAATACTGAATCTTTAAAGAATATAGTATCCATGTCAAAGTCTTAAAAAGATTTAGGAGTGGTATGATTATTTAACTTGTATCCTCAAAAAAACATACGTTGATGTTCTAAGTCTTGGTATCTCAGAATGTGACCTTATTTTGGAAATAGGGTCATTGTAGATTTGATCAACTAAATTAAGATAAGATCACATTGGTGTAAGATGGGACCTTAATCCAACATAATTCGCATTCCTATAAGAAAGACACAGAAAAAATACTATGTTCAGACACAGAGACTCAAGGAAAGAATGACTTACGACAATAGAAAGAGCTGCTGGTGTAACACAACTGCTAGCTAAGAAAAGCCAAGAACAGATGTCCACCACCAGACACCTGAGAAGAGGCAAGGAAGATGTTCTCCTAGGCATTGAGGGAACCAGGGTGCTGACAGCATCTTGAGTTTGAGCTTCTATTCTATACAACTGTAAGGTAGTAAGTTTCTATTTTTAGCCCAGTCTGTTGTGCCTGGTTACAGCATTCCTAGGAAATTAATGCAAGTGTCATTCCTTTCAGTTCATTTAATTCCCCTGTTTTGCTATTGAACTTGGTGGTTCTTAGAAAATGACATTGAGATAACTTACCAGATCAGATAGTAACTTCCACTGGGGCTGCTTTATGAAATACGGACATTTGACAAACAAATCCACAAAGCTTTTAGCAATTAGTAGCAAATAGTTGGAAAGAAAAATGATTCTTTTAAATCCCAGTAAGTCAAGTTTATACAATCGATTTCTTTCACATGGAGAAACCAAAAATATCTTTTCACAATCTTCCTCACCTTTATGTTAACTTTCTGGTTCTCTAACCTAACCTGGGAATTTTAATTATGTCATATTTCCATAGCACATTTCACTTGTCTACTACACTAAAGACATTGATCTTATTGTTTCTTGTAAGAATAATATGCAAAATACTTTGAGAGGAAATATATGCAAGTTAATTAAAGATAAACCCCACCAGAGGACAAATGACCAGGAAACATACATTGAGTATGCTCTATTCTACTAGCCACATTTGGGAATGTGTAGCAGCCATCCATCACCCAATGGCAGTTATGTATGCAAGACTGGGCATGAGCATGTCCTCAAGGGACAGGAAATCTGCACAAGCAAGTGATCAGTATAGCACACCTACACATGATACAAGATCCTTCTTCTCATACCACACTTTTGTTTACATGAGACATATCTCTATGACAGGTGGACTGAGGAATAAAAATTGGGAGACAAGTTTGCCTGGCCTCCTAGATGATTTGCAATATGTGCTCCTTTCTAGCAATACACCACCATTTCTCCTGGCAGAGATATCATAAAAGTGGGAATTGTTTATATTCGAATGTTTATATTTGAATTGTTTATATTTGAAAGGGAGTAGAAATCCCTCATTGAAGCTCTGATTTAGGTCATAATGTACATATAAACTGGTAATTAATTTTTACTTTAAAGATAACATTTAGGTTTGGTTTGTTTCTGTAGTCAAAGATGTGTAGCTGAAGGTATGGTACTTGATTTTTGATAAATTCACAGATTTCTCACAAGATTAGGGGATTCATTGTATTGGCCAAACAAAGCTTAGAAAAACAGACTAAAAAGAAAATTTGAACTGAAAACCCATTGGTAGATAAAAGAAAAAAATACAGGCATGAAGATAAATGTCACAAATGTTCTAAGCACACGGGGTCAGTGCAGCTGATCTGCAGTTGTCTTCACAGTACAGCGAAGGGAGATTAGTAAGAAGTAGATTGGGGAAAAGTATGAAAATAATATATCAGGGAGATAGTTCAGAAAAGACAGACAGACAAGTATTTGAAATTTGGGAGTACATTGGATATTACTAATTATGTTTTTTTAAATAAAGAGATTGCATACGGATTACACATGGAAGAAATATTTAAGCATTCCCAAAGGAGCTGAAAATTTAAATAATTTCCTTAAAAACTATGAATGTTATCTGGAATTCTAATATTTAGCATAAATAAAAACAGTCAATTTGATTAAATGAGAGAGTTGGTGGGAGCTAAGAGCTCTTTTACCTTATTTTCCTCCCTGCCCTTCATTGCCACAGGTTTGAAAGCCCTCTGTGTTTATGAGAGTTCTTATTAAGAACAAGTTCACCCTTGTATATTTTTTGAACTATCATTGACTTCAAAAGAATTTCCCATTTCCTTTCCCAAAAATGTATTTGAAAACTACAAAAATAGTTGTAATAAATTATTCTCCTATAGGTTTGACCACTTTTTTCGTTACAAGTTTCTTGACTCATTTTTGCCATCTTATTGTGATTCTTGGAGCACAGACTAATTTGAAAGCTAGAAATAGAAAGGAAAATATTTTGTTTACCAATTCTTCCTTGACTGCATGGGGACCTAATAGTTTTACTCTATACTCACATTTAAGCAGGACCTAACATTTCAGCTAAACCTGAAGCAATTTCTAAGGCTTTGTGAAAATAACATTTGATTTAGAAGATGCAGTGAAGATTTTGTAGGAAAAAGGAAGGGTTTCACTTGCATTACAAAATTACTTGATGTAATGGCAAATTAGAAAACTCAGTTCTATACCTAATATTCAAATACACATTAAATTACATCATTTTCCCTTCCAGCACACAACTTTTCTAACATTCTTCACTTTTGTGTTTATCACCATTTCTACATTTAAGTCTTGCTATATTTTTTCTTTGTCCATTTTTAGTGTAGAGAAATTTAGTATTCATTTACAGCCTCACCATTTGCTTCAGCATATAATTCCATATGCTCCTTTTCTCTGAGAATTCAGTAAATAACACATTATTTTTCCTGCCATATTTTTTAATTTTAATTTTATGTAACTAGTAGAGCAAATTTCTATAGACATTCAGTTATACATGTCTCTTATAACTCCATTATTAAGTATACAGGTTAAAGCCCTACTTCTGTTAAGCCCTCTCCATAGCACAATATGGCAAACTTTCTAATATCATACAGATCAAAGGCTGATTATGTTGCAGTAAGAAGGAAATTAAAAATCTTAGTGATGAAAAAGAAAATCAGAATGTTTCCCTTGCTTGTTCTATGTGTCAATCAAGGGTCATCTGGGGTTTTATGCCTTTGCATCAAGACTTCATCTGATGAAGCAACCATCATTTTGAACGTTGATGGTGACCATAGCTGAGGGAAGGTGTTCTGGGTATCTGGTAGTAATCAAAAACTTCAGCTTAACAGTGATGTATATGGTCTCCTCATACCTCATTGCCCTTCTGCAAAATACATTATTCTAGGTGCCCAGAAGATGCAAAGCCAAAAATAATTACAAACACCACTAATAATTCTCACACTATGTTCATTACTTTTCAACCTTCTCTTTTGGTCCCCACAAATGCAATGTGCAGGTCCAAAATTTTGGCACTATTTCTTTTTTGTCTATTAATTTCATTCCTCATAAGAGAATAATGCAAAAATAGCTCTTTCTACTTTGCCATCCATATTGCTTCCCTTTTGTTAATCTCCAGTTTCCTTCTTCTAGGTATTATCAACCAAATATTTTATCCTTGCTGTAGAGGAGCCTGATGTTCAAATGTGAGCTTTAATCAAATTCACTCTAAAATGTGGTTTGAAATCATTTCTGCATGGAAAAAATTCAATAATAATGAGCAGACTCTCAATCTTTTCTCATTATTCTGAGGTGTGAAGAGGGTTACCAGATACAGATTCATGGCAGAGATAAAAATTAAATAATGCAAGTGACAAAAATTGTTTTAAGAAGGAGCAGAGGTAATTCATGACTGGGTTATAATTTATTTAAAGACCTTTTTCTTCTATTTATATTTGAAGTGACTTGTGGCTGGTATTATGATTTATTTATTTGTACCAAAACACTCAATAGTGAATTGCACATAGTAGGTGGTCTCTAATTGTCAAATTGTATGTTGAGACACTGATTAATTGCTTCTTATAAAAATTTAAAGAGGACTGCAAAATCAAAGACAAATTTTTTTGCAAAGCCTTCTCCCTTAAGAATTTAGAATTGGCATGTTTGAGCCCTGACAGAAGGCACTGAGGACACCACTGGTAGGACCCCCATCTGGGCAGCCCTGCTCAGGACCAACCAGGGGAGGTTCCCTGAGTGGAGCAGCCCTGACTACCTGATACCCCGTGTTCCTGTTGGGGCCTGTTTGAGTCCAGCCAGAAGGTGCTCAGGACACCACCAGTAGGACCCCCATCCAGAGCAGCCCTGCTCAGGATCAACCAGGGAAGGTTCTCAGCCTGGAGCAGCCACTCCTACCTATATACCACATTTCTGTTGGGGCCTGATTGAGTCCTGCTGAAAAGTAGGACTACATTTTGGTAGGTTCAGATTCGCAAACCTGCACCTAGAACTAAAAGGTAGAGCAGCATGAGAACCCAGGCAGAAACAGCATCTGGAAGAAGGTGATCAAAGAGTTGGTGACTGACCCTTTGACTTGCAAGGAAAAAAAATCACCTGGAGAACTTCCTATCTTCCTCTCAGGAAATCTCAATTCAGAGATCCACAAGAAGCTCTTCAAATTGAAAAATCAGACAAGGAGAGGTTAACCTCAAACCCAAAACTACCCCAAAAGGATGCCATGAACAGGGTTAAGATGAAAACCTTGAAAATATTATCAATGATCTAATTAACAAAAGAACAATGAACTAAAAGAAGATATAATAAAGGGACTAAGTGAGAAAACTCAAGAGATGAAAAATTCTACTATCAAAGAAATAGACATACTCTAAAAGGAAGTAACAGAGCTAAAATCTGCATTCAATGACATGAGAGGAACCATGGAAGAATTTAATAATAGACTAACTTCTATAGAAAACAGAAACTCAGCTCTTGAAGAAAGAACTTCTGACAATGAGGATAAGCTGAGCGCATGGAAGACAAAAAAAAAAAAACTCTCACAAAACATCAACAGAATTTTAACAATGTCTGAGATGAAAAAAGAAGAAACAACATAAGACTAATTGGGATACAGGAAAAATTGAAACACAAAATGAATGAGATATGGAACATTCTCAAGGAAATTGCTAAATGCCTGAGATGAAACAAGAAGAAACAATATAAGAGTAATTGGGATACAGGAAAAATTGAAACACAAAACGAATGAGATATGGAACATTCAAGGAAATTGCTAAAGAAAATTTTGTCCATATAAAAATAGATTCAGATATGATCATCCAGATAGTTTATAGGACTCCCAATAGGCCTAATCAAATGAGAAGCTCATCAAGACACATCATATTCAAAATATACAACAGGGAAACCTAGGAAAGAATAGTGAAAGTAGCTAGGGAGAAATGCCAAACCACATTCAGAGGCAAACCAATAAGAATGGCATCTGACTTTTCAGTTCAGATTCTGGAAGTGAGAAGATCTTGGAAGGAGATCTTTCAACGACTTCATGAACACAACATGCAGCCAAGAATATTATACCCAGCAAAACTCATATTCAGATTTGAGGGGGAAACAAGAACTTTTTATGACAAGAACAAACTTGTAGAAATTAATGAAAAGCCAGCATACAAAGAATTCTCAAAGATCTTATTTTCAGAATTTATATACATATTATTTCATTAGAAGCTTATTTGATCGTTCAACAAATAAACTTCTGAATAAAAAAAAGGACAAGTTAATGTTCCTCAAAACCCACAATCAGAGGAAATTCAATAAAGGTACTACTTGCTATCAACAGACAAGACAGCACAGACTTTACTGATAAAACACAATGAATACGAACAACAACATAACAATTCTAACACAGAATGTGAATAGTCTCAATGTACCAATGAAAAGACAGACTAGCAGACAGGATCAAAAAACAAAATCCAGCAATAAGTTTCTTACAGGAAACCCACCTTAAGGACAGTGATAGCCACAGATTAAGAATGAAAGGATGGAAAAAAAAAAATCTACCAGGCATACAGCCCAAGAAAACAAGCTGCAGTTTTAATTCATACATATGACAAAGTGGATTTCAAACAAATTAATCAGAGGAGATAAAGAAGGCCAATACATTCTACTAAAGGGAAAAATACAACAGGAAGAAATAACCATAGTAAATATATACTCTTCAAACACCAATGCTCCCAACTATGTGGAAAAAATACTCCAAGATATAAAAACACTTGTGAACCTCAACACAATAGTACAGGGAGACTTTAATACTCCTCTATTGCCAATAGACAGAACATCAAAGCAAAGAAACAATAAAGAGGTCCCCAGTCTAAAGAACACCATAAATCAAATAGACTTAAACATCTATAAAATATTCCACCCCAAATTGGCAGAGTATACCTTCTCCTCAGCAGCACATGGATCCTTCTCCAAAATAGATCATATTCTAGTTCACAAAGGAAATATCAGCAAATATAGAAATGTAGATATTATTCCATGTATCCTATCAGACCATGATGCTATGTCCATAATAATTAATAGCAAAAACCATGGCACAAAACACACATATATATGGAGATTGAATAACACCCTATTAAATGAAGAATGGATCCAAGAAGACATCAGAACAGCAATTAAGGAATTTTTGGAAGAGAATGAGAATGAAGACACAACTTATTGAAACCTCTGGGAGAGCATGAAAGCATGCTTAAGGGGAAAATTTATTGCACTGAGTGTATATATTAAAAATCAGGAAAGATCCCTAACAAATAAGCTTACACTCCAACTCAAATCTCTACAAAAAGAAGAACAGTCTAATCCCAAAGCCAACAGAAGACAGAAAATAATTAAAATTAAAGCTTAAATCAATGAAACTGAGAACAAAAAGAATGAAACAAAGAGCTGGTTCTTCAAAAAAATAAGTAAAATTGACACACCCGCTAGCTAATATAACTAAAACAAGGAGAGAAACAAAGCAAATCAACAAAATCACCAACAAAAAGGGGGTGATCACCACTGACCCCCTTGAAAGCAAATAGATTATCAGAGCATATTTTGAAAAACTATACTCCTCTAAATCAGACATTATGGATGACAAATTTCCAGACTCTTACAACATCCCCAAACTGACACAGGATGAAATTGAAATCATAAATAGCCCAATAACAGGCACTAAAATCCATACAGCAATTAAAAGTCTTCCAAAGAAGAAAAGCCCAGGACCTGATGAATTCTCTGTGGAGTTTTACCACACCTTTGAAGAAGAGTTAACACCTCTCCTTATGAAGCTATTCCAAGAAATTGAAAAAGAGGGAACTCTCCCAAACCCTTTTTATGAAGCAACCATAACACTGATACCAAAACCCAACAAAGACACATCAAAAAAAAGAAAACTACAGACCAATATCCCTCATGAATATTGATGCAAAAATCCTTAATAAAGTTTTTGCAAACCACATTCAAAAATACATCAAGAAAATAATTCATCATGATCAAGTGTGCTTCGTTCCAGCTATGCAAGGCTGGTTCAACATACGCAAATCAATAAATGTGATTCATCACTTAAACAGAATTAAGGACAAAACCTGTATGATCATCTCAATAGATGCAGAAAATGCCTTCAATAAAATCCAGCACCCATTTATGCTCAAAACTCTAGAGAAAATGGGGATCAAAGGAACTTAACATTGTAAAGGCCATATATGCCAAACCCTCAGCTAGTATAATGTTACATGGAGAAATGTCAAAAGCATTTCCACTGAACTTGAGAACAAGGCTGCCTGCTTTCACTGCTTTTATTCAATATAGGCCTTGAGACCCTGCCTGGAGCAATCTGGCAAGAAAAAGAAATCAAAGGGATAAGAATAGGAAGGGAGGAAATCAAAGTATCCCTTTTTACTGATGATATGATCCTATAACTGGAAGATCCAAAAACTCCACCAGAAAACTGCTAGAGCTAATACAAGCCTGCAAAGTAGCAGGCTACAAGATCAACACCCATAAATCAATAGCTTTTCTATATGCCTACAGTATTAGGGCAGAAGAAGAAATTAGGAAATTGGTCCCATTCACAATATCCTCTAAAAGAATAAAATACTTGGGAATTAATCTAACAGAATAAGTAATAAGTAAAATAACAAAATAAGTAAAATCTAAAAAAATAATAAAATTTTCCTCTACAAGGAAAATTATCGAGCACTGAAAACAGAAATTGCAGAAGACCTGAAATAGAAAGATGTTCCACACTCTTGGTTAGGCACAATTAATATAATTAAAACGGCCATTCTGCCAAAAGCTCTGTACAGATTCAGTGTAATTCTTATCAAGATTCCAATGCCATCCTTTAAAAATGTAGAAAAAGCAATTCTCAAATTCATATGGAATAATAAGGGGCTGGAGCAGTGGCTCAGTGGTTACAGTGCATGACAGCATGCGCAAGTACATGAGTTTGAACTCCAGCACCACATACACAACAAACTGTCTGAGCAATGAAAGCCACATGAAAAACTAAATAAAGTTGATTCTCTTTCTCTCTCTCGCTGTCCCTCTCTTTAAAAAAAATTCATATGGAATAATAAAAAACTCAGAATAGTCAAAACAGTACTAAGCAAGAAAGATGAAACAGGTGGTTTTGCAATATCTCATCTTAAATTATGCTATAGAGCTGTAGTACTAAAACAGCATGGTATTGATAACAAAATACGAATGAAGAACAATGGAATAGAACTGAAAACTCTGAGACAAACCCACAAATCTTTAAACATCTGCTCTTTGACAAAGGGGGTCAAAACATAACATGGAAGAGAGACAGTCTATGCAACAAATGGTGCTGGACAAATTGGACAGACTTCTGCAGGAAGTTGAAATTAGATCATTATTTCCCCCACTGCACAAAAATCAAATCAAAATGGATCAAGGAACTAGAAATCAAACCAGCTACCATACAACTGCTAGAGGAAAAGTTAGGACCAACACTCCAGCATTTGGGTATATACAAAGACAAAAGAATTAATGTAAAAAAATCAATGAGTAGTATGCCATTAAACTAAAAAGTTTCTGTACAGCCAAGGTAGTAATGAAAACAGTCAAGAGACCACCTAGAGAATGGGAGAGAATTATGGCCTGTGATCCTTCTGACAGGGGATTAATATCCAAAATTTACGAAGAACTCAAAAAACTCAGTAACAAAAACACAAACAATCCAATCAATAAATGGACTAAAGGGCTAAACAGAAACTTCTCAACAGAGGACACTGAGCAAGTCAATGAATACATGAGAAAGTATTTTAAATCACTGTAAATCAGAGAAATGCAAATGAAATCTACATTAAGATTTCACCTCACTCCAGACAAGCTGGCAAAGATGAAGAATAAAAACAATAACAAATGCTGGAGGGGTAGTGGGGAGATAGGAACACTAGCACACTGTTGGTGGAACTGCAGGCTGGTATGACAATTCTGGAAAGCAGTGTGGAGATTCCTCAAAAAATTAGGGTTGAATCCACCATATGACCCAGCTATCCCTCTTCTGGGTATTTTCCCAGAGAAGTTAGAATCAGCACATTACAGTGACCCAGCAAAATCCATGTGCATAGCAGCTCAATTTACAATAGCTAAATCATGGAACCAACCCAGATGCCCCTCACTGGATGAATGGATCCAAATTTTATATATAAAATTATATAAAATGTATATAAAATGGAGTTCTTCTCAGCTATTAAAAACAATGATATTGCATCTTTTGAAGGTAAATGGATGGCATTGGAAGAAATCATACTGAGTGAAGTTAGCTACACCCAGAGAGTCAAGAGCCAAATGGTATCATTCATTTGTGGAGCCTGGACCTAAACCCAGGCTTAGGAGTAAAGTAGACAAACTCATGTATTAGATCCATAGAACAAAAATGCAAAATGTTAATACTTATGAGATGCAGTTACAAGATACTCCATAAGATATTTGAATAGGCTATGCTGCATACCTGTTCAAAAATGTAAATGTTTAATTCCCATTGTCAAATATTTTGAAAAAGAACAAGGGATGATAAGAAGGGAGGAGGTGAAAAGTTGGAATTGAGATAAAGCAAGGTACATTCCAAGCAGTTATAAATGTCACTGTATATACTATATATACTATATATATATATACACACACACACACATGTGTTTGTGTGTATATATATATATAAAATCATTATTCTTCAAAGGTATCAGAATTATGTTACTGTATTTGGTTTTTTTTTTTTTTTGAACAATATAAGACTGAAAAGAAAGGCAAGAGATCAAGAGATCAGGGGACAGGAGGAGGGAGGTAGAGTGGTGTGGGGGGGCATTTTGAACAAATTGTATTGCTGCATTGTGTGCATCCATGTGACAACTAATCCCATCATTATATAAAACTATAATGCACTAGTAAAAAAATATATATGTATATAGCCAGGCAACTACAACAAGAAGAGAGAAATACCAATATTTCCTTACCCATGTGTTCAGGATGACATGAGAAAATAATGTCATAGGTGGTCATAGGTAGGAGATGCTTTTCATGATATATATCCTTCTGAACTATTTAGATGTTTGCCATGTGCATGTGATTTAAAAAAAATTAAAATACATTTTAAAAATAAAAGAATGAAGCTAATAAGAAAAGAATTTATAATTGTCGCATAATCTAAAGTTCATAATACACTTTTCATATACAGTTTTACACTTAATTCTCATTCTCTACAATAATGTACTGCTTTCTCAAATTTTTTAAATGGAAGAAACAGCTTCTCAAGTACATTGAATTACTTTCCCTGATGTAAAATATAATAGTTGTCAGGGAAACCCACAACAGGAACTCATGTTTTCTGAATGAAAAACCAGTATATTTTACCATTAAAAATCCTTTTACTGGGGGGAGTGTCTCTTGGGGGTAAATCTAATTTTCAGAATTTATATATTATATTATTTCATTAGAAGCTTGTTCTATTGTTCAACAAATAAATTTCTGAATTAAAAAAACCCTTTACTGTAATTTTTTCTTTCCTTTTTTTTTTTTTTTAAAGAAAGAGAGAATCAATATATTTTTTCATCTGATTTTCATTGCTCTGATACTTAGCTGTGTAATGTGGTGCTGGGGTTCCAATCCAGATCTTGACACAAGCCAGGCAAGTGCAACACAGCTAAGCCACCCCTCTAACCCCTGTTTGCTATATAATTCTTGAAGCCAGGTATATTAGAAGAACATTCAATTGCAGATATTAAAAATGTTAAAAACAGGACAGAAGCATCTTTCATTTATGACTTTATCTGGAGATGTTCATCCTTGAGCTGCTATGGTAACATTATGGAATTATTAAGAGAACAAGCTCCAATATTTCAGTCTCACCCATCTAGTACCTGACCATCATTCATCAGGACCATCTAGATATCAATATCTAGATACCAAGATCATCTAAATTTCTCAAATTTACAAACATCATTTCATTGTTGATGGTTACATGAAGAATTGTTGAATACTGCTGGAAATGATCTAATAACCCAATAATCTTTGAAATATATTCCTTCTTCATAGAGAGAAATGAGGGATATTAGTAATTTTAGAGGAAGAGTAAATGGGAGATAGGGGGAGAGTAATGGGTCTGAGGAGTAAACGATAGCCTGAGGTAAAGCTGGCCTTAGCTTTGGGTATGTGGTCAGCTCCAGTCTTCCTTCCTGTTTCATGCATCAGTCTCTCCTTGTTGACAAGATATCTGGGGCAAGATTTCAGAACATTGAATGTCATGGAATACCTGTCGTTTAAGGTGGAACTTGGAACTTCAGAAAAAGCCCTTCCTTCCTGCTCCCCAGCTGAACTCACCTCAAAATCTGAAGCAGCATAGTTTGAGGTATACTTTTCTGAGCCCTAACACTACCAACAGCATCAACAAAATTGGTGAGTGGAATCTTGATTTTTATTACCTTTGAATTGACATTCCTGTCCTCCAATTCTGTGTGCCTTAGTTTTTCAGTGATGAATTCATCATTGCTGCCTACAGATAGGTTGCTAGAACCAAGTCACTCCTAATTGAGTTAGAATACAACCTCATGTCCTCTTTAGTTTTCCTAATAATTCTAAAATATTTGTTAAATACATAAGACTAGAACCGTATTGGGGCCTGAGGATTTGGGAATAATGTGACAGACAAATAAGCAAATTATTTTAAATATATGCAAAAATGAGAACTATGAAGAATATAGAATTACGCATGACATACTCTAGAATATACACAGATAATTCTATGAAATTTTGAAGACAATTTATGACATGAATGAAAAATTCAGCAAAGAGGTAGAGATAAGAAATAAACAATGAGAAATCTTGGAACCAAAGTACCCAATAAATGAAGTTAAAGAAATAATTGAGGGTCTCAATAACAGAAATGAAAAGGCAGAAGAATGAATTCCTCATCTTGCAGATAGGTCTTTTGAAAGAGTAGAGTAAATAATATTTAAAAAAGGAGAGAGATACAGAGAAAGAAAGATAAGGTAGGAAGAAAAAAAAGGAAAGAAAATTATATAGAATGGAGAAAATTTTAAAAAAGTGTTTCAAGAATTATGGGAAATATTCTCGGAAGCAGAATTTTGCATTATATTTATCCAGAAGAGGAGAAGAGAAAGGCATAGAAAATCTGTTCATCACTGCTACACTGCTGGTGGGGCTGCAAACTGGTTCAGCCACTATGGAAAGCAGTGAGGAGAATCCTCAAAAAATTAAGGATGGAACCACCTTATGATCCAGCTATCCCACTCCTGGGTATTTTCCCAAAAAAGTTAGAATCAGCATATTATAGTGATGTGGCTTCCTCAGTGTTTATAGCAGCTCAATTTACTATAGCTAGATTATGGAACCAACCCAGATGTTCCTCACTCAACGAGTGGATACAAAAACTTTGGTACATACATACAATGGAATACTACTTGGCCATTACAGAAGATGATATTATGTCTTTTGATATCAAATGGATGGAGATGGAAAGAATTATGCTAAGTGAAGTATTCCAATCTCAGAGACTCAAGGGCCGAATGGTATCTCTCATCTGTGGAAGCTAGAATACATGGGGAAGCAGTAGGTTAGACAGCTAAGCTAATAATAACTTCAAATTGTATGATTCTCAA